>SZWC01007092.1:40927-55555 GCA_023375785.1 Penium margaritaceum
TCCACTAACTGAGAAGATGCGTGGAAGCTTCCTAGCAAAACAGCCGCTGACTAGGCGTCAGTGCCTGGTCAGACGGTGACGACAGTCACAAGTTGTACACACAACGGCAAGGGTCTGGCTAGGGGACACAAGACAAAGTGTCAGAATGCTTCAATAGCATTTGCAGAGAGGAATAACAAATGACAGGTCCATGGCATAAGTACCTGCCGCGGCGCACGGCGGGTGTCGCACGCGACAGCACAAGGTCTGTCCTAAAACCGATCCAAAACCACTGTTTTGGCCGTAACTCAGCGTAGACATGTGAGAACGCTACGCCGTCTGAATCTAGACGTGCACAATCACAAGCCAGATGCTACGACTGGTCACATGCATGCATCCGGCATGAAGCGGTGGACACACAATGCAAAAACATGAAAATCAGGCCCACGGCCAGTCCATCGATAAACTCCTACGTGCTACAAAAAACTACAAGAGGTCCCAGGAAGTGTCTTGAGCTCTGGGATTGTGGTCGGTCAACTCCATGCTGGCACTCCACCACCAGACGACGCACCGGTACCACCTGGGTCAGCAGTAGGGATCTGCACGGGTATGCACACGGTCGAGTGGTCACAGTAAACTGTACAGGTCAACAGGAACGTCACAAAGCACAACACTCCCCCATGACCCAATGGTACGCATGTGCATACATGTGCAACACTGAAACGAGTACAACAACGAGTGTATAGACAATCGTGACACAGACAAAGACACAACCCGCACTCAACCACTCTCAGGTAAGGGGCGAAGCCCAACAAAACGAATGGCAACCAGAAATTTCTCTTGTGCCTGTGTCTTTGTCAAGAAGTCAGCACGCTGCATGACAGTGCCAACCTATATGACAGAGATTACGTGTCGCTCTACCAGATCACGCACAGAGTGATGCTCAACCGCAATGTACTTCGTGCGAGCATGAAATGTACCACAGTTCTCCGTAATGGCGAGAGCACTCTGGTTGTCGCAACGAAGCACAATGGCAGGTACTGACTGACCAAGCTCAAGGAACAGGCGTTGCAGCCACACTGCCTCAACAGCCCCTGCACCCAGTGCAAAACACTCTGCCTCTGACAAGCTACATGCAATGCAGCCCTGCTTCCCGTTGTGCTAGGACACAGCGGTACCATCGAGTAGGAACATGTAACTGGTGTGACTGCATCCATCTAGGCTCGAGGCCCAATTGCTGTCGGTGTAGCTGCCAAGAGCCACCGAACACCGCCAGCGAAAGCAGAGTCCAAGGTACAATGTGGAAACAACGTACCGTACCACTCACACAGCCGCATGAAGGGCTCTAGCACGTGGAGCCTGCGAAAACTGTCCAAGGAGGTTGACGGCAAAGGCGATGTGGTAGTGTGGTAGTGGCGGGGCGTGTGGTAGTGGCCGGGTATATCAAAGATCCGATGAGACGGAGGTACAAGGTTACATCCACTGTCTCCCCCAACTGTGTGGGATTGTCCACCTTTAGGACATCCTGCCCTTCAAGTGTGAGAGGTGTGGAGCCCATGGGCACTGTTCCAAGGAGGTCACTGAAGCGATCCCCCACAAAACGTGCATCTCGGGCCTGTTACAACATAAGTGTTCGACGTTTGCGGTCTCGCACGATCTCCATGCCAAGGAACACCGCTGCAGGACCAATATCCTTCATCCTACAAGTAGTCTGGAGGAACGCCTTGGCCTCCTTCATGGCCTCCATGGAAGAAGACACAATCAGAAGGTCATCCACATAGACCACGATGGAGGTGAACCGCTCAGGCGTCTGTAGGATAAAGAGGGAGGGATCTGTCTCAGGGTGCTAGTGATCTCCTGGTTCCAACACCAAGGAGACTGCTTGAGGCCGTACAAGGACTTGCGCAAGTGCCAGACCTTGTCACCGTCCTCAAAGCCTGGTGGCTGAGCTATGTAAATCTCCTTATCAAGAGAGTCATGGAGGAATGCATTATTCACGTCCATCTGGTGCATTTCCCAGTCATGCTGAGCCATTACACCGAACAGAGCACGAGCTGAGGTCATACGACCGACAGGGGCAAATGTGTCAGTTTAATCAATGCCCGCAATCTAAGAGTACCCCTTGATGACCAAGCGGGTCTTGTGGCGTTCCAGTGAGCCATCCAACTTCACTTTCTTGTGAAACACCCACTTGACTTGAATAGCCTTCCTCCTAGGTGGAAGGTCGACTAACTCATAAACTCCATGCTCTCAGATGGCGCGAAGCTCATCCTCGCACACAGCATGCCAGGCGTTTGCATCCTCTGATGAGAGAGCTTCCCTCACTGTTCCCGGATCAGGTGCCATAGAGGGAGAGCTCTGAGTGGCAAGTGCACACGTCTTAGTGCTGGGCCTGACAACCACAAGGTCAGCTAGAGCATCGTAAGCGATATGAAAACTGCGAGTGACAAGGTCGTGCCCTACAGGGCACGCTAGATGTACCACTGTGTGATCAGTGCGGAAACTTAGGCCTAGGGCCTTTATGCCGGGATCACCACTCGCGATGTTACGAGTGGAGCGCCTAGGTGCGGGACCTGACACTCGCTGGACTCCGGAGACCAATGGTCGAAGACGACCGCCGGGCTCACGTGAGTAACCTGGGCTGAAGGGGCCCACCTCAGGCTCTGAGACAGACACAACCACCGTTGGTGAGGGCTGAGGCAGGGAAGCAGGTGATGTAGCGTGAGGAGATGCGTGTATGGAGGACATGGGATTGGGTGTGACAGTAGGGGCACGAGTCGAGAGAGGACCGCGCACAGAGACAGGAATACTGGTGGACACAAGTACAGAATCATGGGTACTTGTGGGATGCGAGGGAGTAGGGGTAGAATTTGGCTATGCTGGAGATCCAACGATTAGTAGGAGCGGAGACCTGGTGAAAAACTCTGTGCTCGACAAAGAAACTGTCGATCTTGCCAAGAAACTCGTCGCCATGATCCAAACGGAAGGTATGCAGTGTGTAGCGGGACTGACGCTCACACATCACTAGCCAAAGGCGAACTGCGAGAGCGGCGTCATTGTTTTGGCATAGGCTATACACCCTTCGCATCCGGGTGAAGTCATCAGTCAGGGTCAGGATGTATCGGCCCCGATCGGACAGATATTTGACAGGAAGAGGAACAAGAAGGTCCGAATGGACCAACTCGAGAGGGCAAAGTGTGCAAGAACGGGAGTCAGTGTAGGTGAAATGATGCATCTTACTCTGAGCGCAGAATAGACAATCAGTTTTGGACGGCTTCTCGAAAGAAGCCGCGTCAAGACCGAGTATGGGTTGTGTCAGAATGAGCTTAGACATAGTGTCGGAGTCCATATGACACAGACGAAGATGCAACAGTCGCTGGTGCTCAACAGACAGAATGCCAGTGACAAACAAACAAGCAGGAGGGGAGGGGGAGTAAGAAGGAGAAGAAGTTTGAGAGACACAATAAAAGTTGTCCACAATAGAGGCACCAAGAATAATGGAGCGAGTATCAATAGCTGTCAAAGTCACGTAGTCTACAGTGTGCTCCACAGAGAGTCCCATCAATGTGTAGGCATACACAAAAAGCAAGCTGAGCTCAAGGTCAGGCATAAAAAGCACCTCGAAAAGATAGAGGGGGCGAGACAGACCATTAAAGCCCACAACCCCAACACCCTGGACTGGCAAGGACTGACCAGAGCCTGTGCGAACGGAGCGAAGAGACGCAAAAGGACCGAGAACAACGAAGTCACTACGACGGCAGGTCATGTGATGAGTGGCACCAGAATCGATGATCCAAGTGCCACCGGAATCACGACGAGAGGACATCACTGTACAACGGGCAATGGAACACTCGGCCTTAGATAGGCGGTGAGCAACAGGTGAGGAGGAACGACGAAGAGCAGAGAGGTGCAACTCATGAATCTAATCGGTATTGTCAGGCCCATTGTCATCACATGCCAGTTGTGCCCCCCCACACGAGTCATCTCGAGCGACAAGAATAGATGAACAAAACGTTTGTGAACCACCCGGCTGTGACAACACACTAGCACCTTCCTGAAAGCGAAGCGCCAGAAGGTGACGGAGCTCGGAGATGGTGCGATAATGCGGGTCTGGGTCGCTTCTGCTCGCCGGTGAGGAGGCGGGAACTGCTGCAGTCGTGGTCGTCGCGCGACCGGAGGCTGTGCTGCTTGATGCAGCCCGCGACGCGTGTGTAGCTTGAAGACCAAGAGTGATCCGCGCCCAGTCCAGCGGCTGCTAGCAGTCGGTCTAGTGATGAGCGCCTCCATAGTTGTAGCAGTGGACACTACGTCCACTGCTACCGCCCGAGGACTGTTGTTGCTATGACTACTGCTGGCTCGAACCACGCCTCTTCTTACCCTTCTTCCCCTGAGTCGCAACTGCCACACCCTGCATCTGAGTCAGGATAGCCGTGGTGGAAGGGGAATAGGAGGGTGCGCCAGAGGATGAAGAAGTGGTCTGCGAGAGGGGGATCGGGGGTGACGCAATGATCGCTGCAGCAAAGGAACTCTCCTGATGGGCAACGGCTGCCTCGCGGGCGCAAGTCACCTGGAGGAAGAGCTGATGCATCCAAGGAAGAAGCTGAAGAGAGTTGGAGAAGGGCTCAAGCATGATGTCGCTGTACCCTGAGAAGATGTCTGCGTGCTCAAGACGGAGGCTGATCATGAGCATGCGAAGTGCCTAGAGCTGTGTACCTCCTAAAGTCCCAAGGTGCATGTAGATGCGCATGACACGCTGCCAGTAATCAGCTGCAGACTTGGCAGGTCCCTGACGAAGGGAGTGGAATGCGTGAATGTGAGCCACACTGGTGGCGTGCGTCTTTGTAGCAAGCAGGGACAGGGCCAGGTCCCAGCCCCCATGTGGATCAGCACCCACACCTGTGCCAGCCTTTCCAAGGAAAGGGCAAAATTCCACGACAGTCTTGTGCGGAATAGCGTAAAGGAGTCCGTGCATCGTCCGAGCCGCTGTTAGCACCCGAGCATGGTCCGTAACCTGATAGGGACTGTGATGACAGAGCCATACCCCCTCTGAAGTGGCCCAGACTTGGAAGAGGGTCTCCCAACAGTCAAAGCCGTCCTCGCTGACATGATGTGGAGGTAGTGTTCCGAAGTCCTTAGATTGCCGCTCCGTGGAGAGAGCAGTCGCAGGCTGAGAAGGACGAGGGATGGGGAAGACGCCGGGACGAGGAAAGTCGCCGAGGTAGGGATCAGGCGAGGATCGGATCTCTGGGAACAGGGAATTGGAACGCGTCCGAAGCTGGCAGAGACGCTCCTGAAGCATGAGAATCTCCCTCTCATGGGTGTCATCCTCCATACCTGGCATGTTAGGGTCTCATCAAATGGGTCTAAAAGTGGCGGGTCCTTTCCTACTGCTCTACTAAATGTAGATGCTGACTGCTCTGCAGAAGGTATGGCACCACCAACTCCCCCGGATGTCTGCTGTGGGGTCGTGGACTGACCACGAATAAGATCACTGAGCGCACGGGTGGCGTCTGTCTGCTGCTGCTACTGACGACGTATCTCATGCTGCTGACTCTGTAGGTCTGCAAGTGCCTGCGAGCGTGGGCTCATGACCCCTGAGGAGGAGGAGGAGGAGGAGGGATCTGGTGGTCCTTTGCCCTTGTCACCGGTCGGAGCCATGTCTGTGCTCAGCATGGACTGGCATGTCAAACCGGTTAGAATTCAGAACTGTCAGTGGTTCTCGAGGAGCTGAAACGATGGCAATGTTCGACTTTCCGACCCAAAAATTTGACTAAGGCAAGTGCTGACATCAGCAGGGGTTTGCTGACGTCAGCACGGACCTGATGACATCAGGAAGCAAAATGCTGATGTCAGCATTGTTTTTTTTGCCACGGAGTAGCTGCCCAACAACCGCCCCCAAACAATCGCTCAGTGGCCGTTGGGCAGTTGCTCCATGGCAGCTGCGTGGAAGCTGCTCAAAAGCCTCCCAGCATCTTCCGCTCGGTTGCTGCCGTTGTTGCGCCTGCGCCTGCAATAATAGTAGTGCAACTGCTTACGTGGCTGTGGTAGCAACTGCGTGCTGCTGCTGCGCCGCCGCGCTACTGTACGCTATTGTTGCTGGTGCTCAATGCTGCTGCTGTTATGTGCTGCTGCTTGCTGCTGCTGCTGCTGCCCACCGCGGCCTGCTGCTGCTACTGCTGCCCACCGCGGCTTGCTGCGGCTACTGCCTGCTGTTGCTACGCAGCGCTGCTGTGCGCTACTCCTACTTCGCACTGCTGCTACTGCACGCTGCTGCTGCCATGCGCTGCTGCTGCTATGTGCTACCGCTGCCACGCGCTGCTGCTGCTATTGCCCGCCGCTGCCTGCTACGGCTGCGGCCAGCTGTCGTAGCTGCTAGCGCCAATGCCAGCAGTTGTAAGCAGCTGCCGCCTACTGCAGCTGTTGGCTACTGCTGCTAGCGGCTGCTGTTGATACACTGTCATGTGCTGAAGGTGGGTGATGTCGCCGGCAGTTGGGTGAAGACAACAGGTCCGTGTGGATTGGCTGTAATGGTAACGCTCACTGCTACTACTTTGCTGCGTCTCTGCTGCGCAGCTGGACGAGAATTGTCTCATCGCTTTGAAACCATGAGAAGTTGTGTGGAAGCTTTCTAGCGACATAGTCGCTGACTAGACGTCAGTGCTTGGTCAGACGGTGACGACAGTCACAAGTCGTAGACACAACGGCAAGGGTCTGACTAGGAGACACAAGACAAAGTGTCAGAATGTTTCAGTATCATTTGCAAAGAGGAATAACAGATGACAGGTCCATGACATAAGTACCTACCGCGGCGCATAGTGGGTGTCCCACGCGGCAGCACAAGGTCTGTCCTAAAACTGGCCCAAAAACCACTGTTTTGGCCATAACTCAGCGTAGACTTGTCAGAACACTACGACTGGTCACATGCATGCATCCGGCATCAAACGGTGGACACACAATGCAAAAACATGCAAATCGAGCCCACGGCCAGTCCATCGATAAGCTCCTACGTGCTGCAAAAAGACAACAAGAGGTCCCAGGCAGCGTCCAGAGCTTTGGGACGGTCGTCGGTCAGCTGCATGCTCGTAGTCCACCACCAGACAACACACCAGTACCATCTGGGTCAGCATCAGGGATCTGCACGGGTATGGACACGGCCGAGTGGTCACAGTAAACTGTACAGGTCAACAGGAAGGTCAGTAATCAAAACACAAACAACGAGAAATTGCAGCACGTGGACGTTGCATGCGATGTAGCGTCAACATGCTGACATGGAAAGTTTCGTTGCACATTCATGAACCCCTCTTTCGAGGGGTTTGTGAATGATTTATTGGGGGTCAGAGTATGGTCTGCCTGGGAGTCCGAGACTCCCCATGCGTTATAAAGGGAACTTGCTCCGCTTTGGTACCGCGTGGCCCAACTGGACCTCGCTCAAATACAAAACCATACAATCCCGAATGTAATTTTGGGTAGGGTTTGACTAAGTTTTTAATTAAAGCATTTGGGCCTTGCGAGTAAGAAAAAGAAACAAAACAAGCGTTTTCGCTCGATCTAAAAAATGGGCGTTTTTGCTTGATCGCGTTGGAGCGATGAGATCTTTTTCTTTTCACGACAATCAAACCCTGATGTATGGTTTTATGTTTTGCGCGGGCTCAACCTACGCAAAACATACAAAATCCTAAATTAAACTAGGGGGTTTGCCTGTCGAAAAGGAAAAAAAAAACAGAGAGCTCATCGCTCCATCGCAATTCTCGCGTGAGAGGGAGAATCGTAAGGGGGGTCGATATGCCCCACGTCGCTTTGCTCAATCAGCGGCCATTGATCGAGCATGGTGAAGTGAGTGGGCAGGGCAGTCACCCTCCCCACTGGGCAGGCAGGAATACAACTTGATTTTGAGTAGGGCATCACCAACCCCCTCGTGAATTGGGTAGAAGGGAGACTATGCCCTTTTTAAAACCCAAGTCGTCGTTGCAGTCGCCGTCTTCGCCGTCCTCCTTTGAATGGAATTTCTGCCGGCCACACAAGTTTGCTTCGTGGCAGCTCCACAACTTCTGCTTGCTTCGAGCACAGAAAGAAACTGGCTACGAGGAGACGGCAATCTCATGGCCCTATTTTGATCATCGGTGGTTTGCTGCCAACGCTCAGAACGAAAGCCTCGTGAGAACCAACGGCCTCGATTGTGTCAGAGGTTCACAAACATGCATTTCAAAGGCGGCCGGTTTCTAGTCTTCGGACGCCCCAGGCGCGCTGAAAGTTCAGAACGCGAAAGCGCTCCCCTTGAGCTCACCCTCCACAGTCACCTAGCATGTGCCCTAACCTTCCACGCCACACTTCCTGTGACGTTCCCCACTTCCGCCAACCGCATTGCCAACCTTGCCTTATCTCCTCAGGCTGACCTCGTGGCCCAGGCGCAGGGGACCCGCATCCTTGTCCCGGCCTTGCTCGTGCCTGTCCTTGATGGCTTTCTCGTGCGTGAGCAATCCCAAGGCTCTCCGATCGAGCGGTCGCTCTACGCGGCCATGCCACGGCGGCAGCTGGTGCGGCGGCTGATCAAGCGCCGGCCACTGGCCTTCCTGACCGGTTTGGACATCACGCTTACAAGGGACAGCATCCACATCCCCGTCGGCGTCACCCAGTGGAAGGCCGTGGGCACCGAGCGCGAGCGCCCTCTGCTTGTCCTGCGGGACTACCTGATCTACGAGGAGATGGCCCTCTCGGCTCTCATCGTGGTGACCTCCCCGACCACTTTCATCAACGACGGCAGTCGCTCCAACCGCAGCCGCCCTGGCGCACCAGGCTCGTTTGAGCCATTCAGCATTTTCATTGGCGTGGTTGGCGCACGTTTTCAGGTTGAGGACGAAATGGAAGCCAAGGTCATGCTCGAGTCTGTCTCGTCACAAATTGGGGCAGGCACAGTCAGTTGGTCGCCACAATCTGCCCTGCCCGAGGAGTGGCAGGCCTTCTACACCTCATCACTCACACACCCCCCTGAGATCGTTGAATGTGGGTTCATGGCTCTGAACCTTGGTTTGTACCGCCAACTCATCCGCACCACCTTCTTGCTGCTCCTTGCCGAGGCTGAGTCTTGAGCTGTGGAGTATAGAAAGCCCGTGTGCCTCCGCCTGGTTGGCCTTGGCCTCGGCGTCTGGGCCATAAAGAAGTCCGCCCAGACTTCTGCGTACATCGAAGAGGCGCTGGCAGCCTCCCAGAAATCCAAGGCGTCCCACATCCAAGTTCTGGAACTCACATGGATAGCCAAGGACGACAAGTATGCCTCATCACAATGGTCCTCCTCCCTCATAACATGCAGCGGGCATTCGGTTCGCATCCGGTTCACTCACAACTTACCTGCTGCGCAACTTCTGGGTGACGATGCTAGCTGCCTGCTGGTGGCCACGGATGAGTGGGATGGCAATGTGTTTCCAGGCAATGAGTTTTGCTTTGGTCCCCCAATGCCTTGCCGGGAGTGGGGATCCGGCTGCGGCAGCCTGCTCGACAGTTGCTGAGATTCAAAACCCATGGATCAACGAGTGGATGTTGGACAATGTTGTTGCCTTGGACTGAGATCTTTGGTTGCGCAGTCAGATGGAAGGGTTCAAGACAAGGGAACACAATGCTGGAGGTGCATTGACTAGTTGGATGGAATTGTCTCTCCAAGCACCTCACCGCTGTGGGCAGGCAGGGTCACAGTCATTGCACAGCTGACACATTATGTTGTGCACCAGATTGCTGTTCTGATGCAATTTGGGGGTTGGCCTGGACAATGTGGAACTTAGAGAGGTGCTGGCCAGCACCTCACTATGTCAATGCATGGTGAGGTGCGAGTGAGGATCTTTGGTCATCACATCAGGATTGACCTCTTTGGTCTCAGGCTGCTCCTAACCTGACTATCGAAGAGACATAAAGAAGGTGAGGCTATTTGTGCTTAGGGTGGCCTAGGACTGATGGTCAACATAACATATTCCGAAGCATGACATTCAAATTGAAGCATTGAATACTGCGAGTCCTCATTCACAGAAAGAAAAACTAGGCAGAAGGTTGGGGCAGCAACGTTGTTGATGCGGCGTGCGGGATTCCACGCTCGTTGCTTAAGTCTGCTGTCCCCTCAGTCTGCTGCTCTGGGGTCTAAGTCTGGACGCTCTGGGTTTGTTACTCGGAAACGCGCGCGCCAGTGTTAGCGCCAGAAAGCAGCTGAAAACTGAAAGTGACTGATTAGGAATGAAGAATGAGCAGCAATGGGAGACCCCTCCAAGTTCTAGCTCTCCCCCCCAGCTCGACAGAGCTTGTTACTGAGCTAACCAGCCAATCAGAAGATAGTCCTAGACCTATTTTCTGGCAGGCAGGGTTTTCTTCGTGAGCCCTGCAAGACGGCCGACAGCCCAAAACCCGGGCGTCGTTCGTTTTCCCTGAAAACTGGACCATACCAAAATACCAACGCTACAAACGCAGTCGTGCAGTCAGAATCAGCTAGAAAAAGACATGCAAAGAGTTATGGCTGCCTGAACCCAGGTAGTGCCTACGATGGTCCATGATGCCGAACAGTGTCATGCAACATGGACCCTAGGAAGAGCATGACAGTGCAGATGCAACAATATAGTCAGATCCAACACCTGACGCATGCAGACAGCATTTGCGGTGGCAGTAACCGCCGGCGGCCCGACCGCCGAGGAGGCCTGCCGATGGAGCAGAGCACGTCGCCGTGGAGAGGAGGCTCTAGCAAACTGCGACCAGGCTTTAGCGTGCTTTGGATCCACTAGATGACACTCCAGCAGCGTCAAATCTCGACGTCAGTCATCTGCACGCCGATGTAGACAAGCCCGGAGGACACAACAGAGCACAATGAGGATGCGCAAAAACCAACAATTACCCATGACTCACAAGCGTAGTGCACATGGGCGGGCAGAGACACAGTCAATAGGCAGACTCCCCCAGAGCATGCAAAGATGCAAGCAGGGACATAGAGAGCAACTCACGGATGCACACCGACCGAGCTGACAGCTTTCTTGAACGAGTCGCGCTTCAATGCCTTGGTCAAAAAGTCAGCGAGCTGCCGTGCTGTCTCAACCCACACAATGCTGATGCTGTTGTCATGCAAGAACGAACGTACATAGTGATACTCAACGTTGGTGTGCTTTGTGCATGTATGATGCACGGCCTCATTGTTGACGATGGTCATGGCACTCTCATTGTCACAATGCAACGTGATGGATGCGACAGACTGACGCAACACAGACAAAAGACGACCCAACCACACACTCTCACACACGCCTAAGCCAAGGACCATGTACTCAGCCTCAGCAGTGCTGCGTGGAACGCACCCCTGCTTGCCACTATGCTAGGATACATCAATGCCACCGACCACAAAGATCCAGCCTATGCCACTCTTATCGTCTGGACTACCGGTCCAGTCACTGTCGGTGTAGCCCACCGTGACCAAAAACGGCTGGCGGTTGACCATGAGACCTCGCCAAGGAGCCGAGACGACATAGCGTAGTACTTGGATCGCGGCCTCGAAGTGGAGGTGACGCAACTCCTGAGATAACTGAGTAAGGAGGTTGACGGTGCACGCAATGTCTGGGCGCGTTGTTATCGCGAGGAACATCAGTGACCCAATGACTCGTAGGTACGTGGTCACGTCAACTGGCTATCCCACAATGGCTGGGTCATGACTCTTCAGCTTCACCTGGCCATCAGATGACATGGGTGAAGATGCGCTCGGCAAAAGGGGCAGGTCCTTTGCAAAGTGAGTGGACTGGGTCTGCACATAGGCAGCCTCGTAGATGTGGAAGATGCCTTGGGAGCGATCATGCTTGAGCTCCATGCCAAGGAAGACTTGGGCAGACCCGAGATCCTTCATCTGGTAGGTGGTGTGCAGCAGATCTTTGACATGCTAAATGGTAGCCATGTTAGGCAGCGCAATGAGGAGATCGTCGACATAGACCAGGACAACGACGAGGGATAGCCACGAGGGCTGAAGAACAGTGCGGGATCAGCGGTGCTGCGCTAGAGGCCGCCATAAGGGAGCGTGCTCCTAATCTCCTGGTTTTAGCACCAATGCGACTGCTATAGGCCATAGAGGGCCTTCCGTAACTGCCAGAATCTCCCACTATCGTCGTCAAAGCCTGGAGGCTGCACCATGTATGTTGAATGTTTTTGTCCCTTGTTCATTGTTGTATGACGGATCAGGAATGCTCTGCCCCTTTTGGAGGTATGACCCCTAGATCCATTGTAGTGTGACTCACCTATGCTCTGTCTCTTGTGAGATATGACCTGTGAGTACACCATGTGGGTGAGTGGTTGCCTTGGCCATTTTGTTGATTTGGCCAAGCGAGATGTCATGAGTTTGATCCTGGCCCCATGCATATCTTGTTTGCTGTGGAAGCTTCCAAGAAAGAAAGTCCATAGCTTCTTGGACGCTACATGGTTGGTCTGTCACCTTGACACTAGGATGCTTATGTGTCAAGCCCACCGTGCAAGTCTATTGGTGACGTGGCTGGTTCAGGCCACTCCCCAGGAATGTGCTTTTGAGTTCTAGGACTGGACAGACACCTATAAAAGGACTTGTCTTGCATGCTGATCAACCAACCCTTGCTTGATGCTCTCTTGTGTATTGACAACTTGAGCTCTTCTTGAGATGTAATGTAAGGTGTTAGTACTCTTGAAGGTGAAGTGTATGCCTGATTAAGTTTGGGGTGCATGACACATGTCAACAAAGCAAGAAGGCCTAAAACCTTTGTGAGCTTTTCGGTTTCGCGGCTTCTCTGCCAGAGGTGGTTAGCTCAGTAGCTATCAAAGGGTTATGGGTCCTCTCCTCTAGTTAGGGAAGTTTCACGCACGCAACCGCTAAGGTCACAAGCAGTGAGAGCACCTTCGCTCTCACCCAACTTCTCTGTTTGCATGGCAACATTAGCAGGAGGGGAATGTAACACACCTGCACCTTTCTACCTTGGGAGCTGACATCAGCCTACATCAGCCTACATGTGGTTGCAACGACTAACGTGAACAGGGGAAGCAGTTTCCTCTTCTCACCAATAGCCTACAGCGGCCTCAAACACAGGTTCATTGGCATCAACAACAGGTGCAACAGCTGTAGCAATTGTAGATGTAGGGATGGCAGTGACAGGGGAACCAGGGAATCATTTGCCCATCCTCAAGTTTGATGGAGAGGGGTTTGCACTCTGGAAGTGGCAGTTTGAGATCATCATGGATGACAGAGATTTGCTAGGATATTTTGACGGAACTATCCCAGCCCCAAAGGAGGAGGGTGCTGACCTTGTGGCATGGGTCAAGCTCAACAAGAAGGCTCTCGCCATTCTTGTGTCCTCCATATAACCCTCCGTCCTTTCACACATCAGTGGTCGTACAGTGGCAGCCGCGGCATACGCCAAACTCGGCAAGGTGTTTCAGTCCTCCTCACTTGCCAGCCGTCTCTTCATTCTACAAAACCTCAACAGCATGAGGCTTGGTGAAGGGGAGGATGTCTCCGCCTTTATGCAGAAGTTTGAGACGCTCTTGCAACAAGCCACCGGCATGGGGTGGGAACTGAAATCGGACATGCAGGCCATCATTTTTCTGATGACGATGCCGGAAAGTTGGGGCCCCATGATAACGGTAATTGGAGGGTGGACTGAAGATATAGTTTCCTACACCACTGTCTCTGAGTATGTATGGAATGAAGCCATGCATCATAGCATTAGTGAAGCAAACATGGCTGCCTTTGCCTCACGGAGCAGCGGCACCTTCCGCAATACCTCCTCCTCTGGGTACAAGGGAAACAATAGCACTAGCAACAGTGGAAGGGGTACAAAGCGCCAAGGAAACTGCCACAACTGTGGCAAGGCTAGACACTGGGCTCGAGAGTGCCATGCACCCAAGAGAGAGGGAGGAGATGGAGATGAATGGCGAGGGGGAAATGGTGGGAATGATCCCACAAGCTTGATGGCTGAGTGTGCCTCCAACAAAGGGAGGGCGATACTTAGGCCAGGAGCCTATGGCCTTGACTCGGGCACAAACGAGCACACCACTTAAAAGAAGGGAGACTTCATCTCTCTTGCTCCATGTAACAAGAACTTCAGAGTCGCCAAAAGCAAGGTTGAGGTAGCTGAGGGGATTGGTGACAAGCTGGTCACAGTGGGTGTCAACGGTGGAGATTCTGACCAAAAGCTAGAGGGGGTGGTCTACCTGCCCTCTTTCACTGCCAACCTGCTCTCTGTCTCTAAGATAACTGACCATGGCATGACAGTGGTCCTTACAGAGAAGGAAGCCATGATAGTTCCTACCAAGGCTATCAACATCTCCTACTCTGCTACGAAGGTTGTCGCACAAGTTCGTCGCGTTGATGGACTCTACGTCTTGCAGACCAAAACGACAACTTCAACGGCTGAATATTTGGTGGAGAGTGACGATGAGGAGAGCAGCGATGCAGAATCAGATGAGGAAGGACATGTTGGAGTAGCGGAAGCAGTGGCAGCACATGATTCAGTAACAAAACCGCAAGCAAATGTAGCCATCGGGGCTGTTCATTCTAGCCTGTGCACATCCACCGAGAACCTGTGGCATGGGCGCTTTGGGCACGTGGCTCATCGCACATTGGAGCTCATGGGAAAGCAGGAGCTAGTGCGTGGGATGGAGCTAGGTGATGAGGTGGAGGGA
>SZWC01007092.1:55627-78939 GCA_023375785.1 Penium margaritaceum
TGGCTCATCGCACATTGGAGCTCATGGGAAAGCAGGAGCTAGTGCGTGGGATGGAGCTAGGTGATGAGGTGGAGGGAGCGGAGATCATGTGTGAGCCATGCCTTCAAGGCAAGGCGAAAATGAAACCCTTCCAGCGCAATGGCATGCGTGCTCTCGCACCTCTTCATCTCCTCCACTCTGACGTATGTGGTCCCTTTCGCATGTCATCAAATAGAGGCAACAGGTATTTCCCCACATGCATCGACGATAACAGCCACAAAGTCTGGATATACTTTCTCAAAAAGAAAAGTGAGATGAAGGAGAATCTGCAGGCCTTTGTCGCTATGGTTGAGCGACAGAGTGGAAAGAAGGTGAAGGCATTCAGGACGGACAACGGGGGAGAGTACGAAGCTTGCAGGGAGTGGCTCAAGACACAGGGTATTGAACACCAGATAACTACGCCCTACTCACCTCAAAGCAACGGCGTAGCAGAGAGGATGAACCAGTCGCTCCTAGGCATGACAAGGTGCATGCTCTTTGACGCCAAGCTTCCTCCTAGGTTCTGGGCTGAAGCAGCACGTACGGCTACCTACCTTCTAAACCTCACACCTGCAGTAGCTCTACGAAGGAGAGGCAAGAGGAAGCATGGTCAGGCAGGAAGCTGGACGCATTCCATCTCAAGGTGTTTGGTTGCACCGGGTTTGCCAAGGTCCAGGCCGGTGAGGGCCCTGGAAAGCTCGATACAAGAGCACGAAAGTGCATTTTCATTGGCTATGACACCGCCCACAAAGCTTATCGACTGTGGGACAAAGGAGCCAAGAAGGTCATCCGCAGCAAAGATGTGGATTTCCACAAAATGTATCTTAGTAAGGGAGAGCATCTTGAACTCGAGAACGCTCCAAAACAGGGAGAGTGGCTCACTCTCCTTGAAGAGGGAGACGAAGCACCAGCACAATGGCATGGGATAAGTGCTACAACAAGGAGAGGAGCTTATGAAGATGACTCGGAGGAATCAGACCCTGATTCCGATGTATCCGATCCTCTGGAACATGAGGAGGATTCCTCTCCCATCATCAACGACGAACCAGACCTCCAGCCTCCACATCAACGGCACCAACCAGCAGGTTCAAGGAGCAATTCACGCCTCAAAGTACCTCGGCAGCATTACAACACAGATAGGGGTGAATGGACAGGCTTCAACTATTCATTCTTGGTTCAAGAGGAGCCAACGTCTGTCGCAGAGGCACTCACTTGGCCTGACAAAGCACAATGGGACAAAGCAATTCGCAGTGAACTCAACTCCATTGAAGAGAATGGGACATGGGTGCTGGTGGATAGACCTGCCGGGGCTCACGTTGTGGGGTCCAAGTGGGTGCTGAAAGTAAAAAGGAAACAGGATTGCAAGATAGACAGGTACAAGGCATGGGTGGTAGCAAAGGGGTTCTCCCAACGACCTGGCGCAGAGTACGATGAGACCTTTGCTCCAGTTGTGACGTTTGCCTCCATCCGGTCAATGCTCGCCATTGTTGCTGCCAAGAACATGGAGGTCCACCAGATGGATGTCAAGACAACCTTCCTTTATGGCAAACTTGAGAAGGAGGTATTGTTGGAGGTTGCGGAGGGGGTTGATGCTCCTGAGGGCAAGGTGTGCAGATTGGTGAAGGCACTCTATGGGGTAAAACAAGCGCCAAGACTTTGGTACCAGGAGATGGACACGTTCATGGCTAAGGAGTCCTTCATGCACTGCAACAATGACCCTAGCATGTACGTGCATGAGAGTGACAAAGGGACTATGTTGGTCGCCTTGTGTGTTGATGACCTGATTCTATGCTCCTCTTCGACGCAGCTGCTAGACGATCTCAAGGGGCAGTTGAGTAGCAGATTCGAGATGAAAGACATGGGTCCTCTTGACTTCTATCTTGGAATTGCCATCAAGCGCGACAGAGCAGTAGGTACCATTGGCCTGAACTAGACAAAGTACATCGACTCCATCCTCAAACGATACGACATGGCAGATTGCAAACCTGCCAGCACACCCATGAGCTCGGAGTGCAAACTGTCCACCTCCATGTCCCGATCCAACGAAGCGGAGAAAACTGACATGCTGGGCATCCCATATCAGTCTGTAGTGGACACTCTGATGTATGCCATGGTCGCCACCCGACTAGATATAGCCCATGCTGTTGGGCATGTCAGCCGGTTTGTGGCCAATCCCGGTCCACTTCACTGGCAGGCCGTGAAGCGTATCATGCGCTACCTTCAGAGGACGCGACACGTGGGACTCCAGTTTGGAGGCATCGCTGGATCCGCATCACTCCGTCTCATGTGCTACACTGATGCTGATTGGGGAGGGAGTATCGATGAAAATGATTCTACCTCCGGCTTTGTGTGTATGTTGAATGGAGGTGCAGTCAGTTGGGCAAGTCGCAAGTAGGAATGTGTCTCTCTGTCAATAGCTGAAGCTGAGTACATTGCCTTGGCTGAGGTGTGTCAAGAGATGTAGTGGCTACGAAGCTTGCTATCTGAGATGAAGGCACCACAGGTAACAGCGACGGTCAACAAGATTGACAACATGAGCGCCATTGACATGTCAAAGAACCCTGTCCTGTCCAGGCACACAAAGCACATCGAGATCCGCTACCACTACGCTCGAGACTTGGTCTACAAGCAGACAGTGGAGCTCGAGTATGTCGGTACAAAGCTCAGGTGGGCTGACATGCTTACAAAGCCACTGGACAAGGATCTCCACCAGGCGGGCAGGCAAGGTATCCGCATGGTCAACGCAAGTGATGACGAATGATGATGGTCACCAACACAAGGTGCAAGGGAGAGATTTGTTGAATGTTTTTGCCCCTTATTCAGTGTTGTATGACGGATCAGGAATGCTCTGCCCCTTGTGGAGGTATGACCTCCAGATCCACTGTAGTGTGACTCACCTATGTTCTGTCTCTTGTGAGATATGACCTGTGAGTACACCATGTGGGTGAGTTGTTGGCTAGGCCATTTTGTTGATTTGGCCAAGTGAGAGGTCATGAGTTCAATCCTGGCCCCATGCATATCTTGTTTGCTGTGGAAGCTTCCAAGAAAGAAAGTCCGTAGCTTCTTGGACGCTACATGGTTGGTCTGTCACCTTGACACTAGGATGCTTATGTGTCAAGCCCACAGTGCAAGTCTATTGGTGACGTGGCTGGTTCAGGCCACTTCCCATGAATGTGCTTTTGAGTTCTAGGACTGGACAGACACCTATAAAAGGACTTGTCTTGCATGCTGATCAATCAACCCGTGCTTTATGCTCTCTTGCATATTGACGACTTGAGCTCTTCTTGAGATGTAATGCTAAGGCGTTAGCACTCTTGAAGGTGAAGTGTATGCCTGATTAAGTTTGGGGTGCATGACACATGTCAACAAAGGAAGAAGGCCTTAAAACCTTTGTGAGCTTTTCGGTTTTGCGGCTTCTCTGCCAGAGGTGGTTAGCTCAGTAGCTAACAGTGTAGAGCTCCTCACCCTTCAGTGAACCATGGAGGAAGGCGTTGCTCACATCAAACTGATGTAGCTCCCACCCATGCTAGGCAACCAGGCTGAAGAGCGCTTGGCTTGTGGAGAACCGGCCAACCGGGGCAAAGATGTGGTTGTAATCAACCCTAGGGATCTAAGCAAACCCCTTCGCAAAGAGGCGGGCCTTTGACTTGTCCAAGGACCCGTCGAGCTTCCATTTGCGCGGAAAGACCCACTTGGCACCGATGGCTTTGCGTCTTGGAGGGAGGTCGATGAGGTTATACATGTGGTGCTACGGGATAGCAGCGAGCTTGTCAGCACAGACAACATCCCAGTGTGTGGCCTTAGGAGAGGCTCGAGTCTTGCAGAGGGTACCTGGGTCCTCCGGGCGTGCTATGGAGCGGACTGAGAGAGCGTGTGCAACTCATGCTGTAGGGGGGATGCGTGCGAGTGCAGCCGTGACAGCATGCCGATGCTCGTAATGAAGCATGGCGTAGCCCTTTGCAGAGCCAAGGTGAAGGTCTGCAGTGATAGCCAAAGTGGTCAGGCCAAGGGCCTTGGTGCCAGGGTCCCCACTCACGACCGGAGAAGTGGAAGAGACACGTGGAGCGACAGGGCCGAGATACCACTGGGCGAGGTGCTGCGGTTTGCACGCTCAACGACGGTCTAGGTCAGAGGCTGCCGCCTGGGCCACACATGTAGTGCGGCAGGGCAAGAGATGGCATCAAGTCTGACGGGCCGGTGGAGGCGGACGGGGTTGCTGGCTCGGAGGGACCAGCGGACGCGACTTGGGCTGTTGACCCGGAGGGGCCAATGGACGCAACTAGGGCGGCTGGCCTGGAGGGATCAGTGGACGCGATTGGGGCGATTGGCTCGGAGGGGCCAGCGGGTGCGACATGGGTTGTTGGCTCGGAGGGACGGAGTGATGTGCCACCCGGAAGCAACAGGATGGAGGACGGACTCACCACTCCCCACGGCGACGGGAGGGACACCGACGAGCCGGAGCGAACAAGATCGCACGTGAATAGCTCCTCAAAGAAGAGGGCATCATGGGACTTGAGGATGCAATGTCGGGAGGGATCCCAAAAACACCATGCCTTGGACTAACGAGAGACACCGAGAAAAGTATAAGGACGCCTGCGGGGGGCGAGCTTGCCACTCTACCGCGGGGCGGGCAGCCACACAATGGCCACACAGCCCCAGACCCGAGCCGGGCGGAGGTCAGCTCGCTGACCGCACAAGTGCTCGTACGACGTGGACTGGCGGGGAAGGGATCCGTGGGGAATCCGGTTCCAGACCCACGTCATGTAGGCCATGGCTTCAGAATAGAAGCCATCGGAGAGGCCAGACACAACCCTCATGGTGCGGACGGCGTCAGCCATGGTACGGTTCCACCGTTCGGAGATGCCGTTCTGGGCAGGCGTGTAGGGTGCGGAAGTCTCGTGGTGGACACTACAGGAGGCGAGAAAAATCGTGGTCTTGTCCATGTACTCACCACCGCAATCAGAGCAAAAGCAGCAAAGCGATTGACCACACTCACGCTCTGCACGGACAAGCCACTCCTCAATGGCATGGACGACATTGCTCTTCTGCCGAAGGCGGAAGAATTAGCAGTATCGAGAGTATTCCTCTGTGAGGGTGAGGACACAGTGTCGCGCTCTCCGACTGACTCGGCAGGGAGTGGACCCATGAAATCGGAATGGACCAGGTCTAGAGGGGCGGATGCACGGGAGGAGGACAGAGGGTATGTGGACCAGTGCATCTTGCCCTGAGCGCAATCAATGCACTCTGTGGGGCACGGGAAAGGGAAAGTCTTCGGGTTAAGGCCCTTGGCGGGCTGGGTGCAGAGCATGCTCTCTACAGTAATAGACTTGACGTGGCGAAGGTGGCGTTGCAAGAGACGGGCGTGCTATGGAGAGAGCGTGCTGGAGACAAACACATGGCCTATGGTGGCCGACGAGGAGGGGACAAAAGGAGAGGAGGACAGACCAGGTACGTGCCACAGGTTGCCATAGGCGGTGGCGTGCAGAATGACAAGACCGAACGGACGCAACAACACTTTGCCAATACCACGCGAGTGCACAACGTCCATGCTCATGCGATCAAGGGAAGTAACGGACAGAAGGCTGAGCTCAAGACCTGGGACGAAGAGGAAATTGGTCAAGAAGATATCACTGGCAGGACTACGAAAACGAACGACGCCGACACCGCGAACAGGTAACATCTGTTCGGAACCTGTCCGGACCCCAGATACATCGCCAATAGGACTCAGCATACTAAAGGCCTCGCGAGAGGCCGTCATGTGATGCGTGGTTCCGTAGTCGATTATCCGGGTCTTGGGAGGGTCCTAGACCGGTGTTGCCAGATCACTGATAGTCACATGGCAGCAAGCAAGAGATGCGAACGTGGTGGAAGGGGGCGTGAACCGAGACTGCCAATCATCAAGCCAAGCGACATCATCAAGAAAGGGGGCAAAGGAGATCGCAAAAGATGGCAAGACAGACGAGGAAGTAGGACACGACCGCAGCTCAAGCTCTGTCATGCAGGGCAATGGGGACGACCAGGAGGTGACACAACTTGCACTTCCCTGGGGGGGAGGGCGGGACAGGCCGAGCTAAAGCGCAATGAACTACTCTAGCTTATGCTCGCGTGTAGACCGCCCAAGAGTGTAGAATAAATGTGGAGTGATGGCACCTGAACCCGGATAGAAGGAGGACTGCCTCGGTGAAGGGAATGGGGGTGCCGACGGCTGTGGATGATACTACTGAGGAGCTCGCGTCGGCGGGACCGGTGTCGCGATCGGAGGAGTGGAGCTGTTGGACGGGGTGGAGGCGCCATGAACGGCAACAACTACGACGGCAAAGGCGAGACGACGCTCCCACTGGTGACGCATGGTGGCAATGATGCACACTTCATTCGTCGGCAGCGGGTATGTGTACCACCCGTGCCCTGGCTAGCCACAGTTGTGGCAGACCGAGCCACTACCGGACTTAGTCGACTGCTGCTGCTGTTGTTGTTGCTGACCCTTGCCCTTCTTTCCCCGGTGCTTCTTCTTCCCGGGCGACATGGAGCTGGTGGAGGTAGCGGCTGCGGGGAAGGCAACGGCCACGGAAGCGACGTTAGGGGAGACGAGGGCCTCTGTTTGCTGGAGACGGAACTCTAGGTGAGCTTCCTCAATCTTGAGGAAGAGCTCATATGCCCAGGGCATGAGGGTGCCCTGGACCGCAATGGTGGAGAGGACGTCCTTGGAGTAGTGGCCAAAGACATCTGCGTGCGCACTGGTGGAACCGCGCTTGATGGTGAGGAGCACAGCCAGAGGGTGTGCAACAAAGGTGCCTAGGCAATGGAGGATGTCCTTAGCCCGTTGCCAGTATGCGGTGATTGTCTCGGTCTCCCCCATGTGCACAGAGTTGAACTCCCGCAGCAGACGGCTGGTCTCAATGTTGTTGGACAAGCGATGGGGACGAGTGAGGACATGCCACGCGGCTGTAGGGTCTGGGGTGTCGCCAGCGGTAAAGTCGCTGAGAAAAGGCTCAAGGGCCAGGAGGGAAGCTGGAGGAGCACCGGGGACAAGGGCACGTACGGTGTGACCGGCGTCATACATCTGGTCGGCCTGGGTGGAGTTGTACGGGAGGGTGTAGCATGCCCACAGACCCTCACCCTACGCCTAGATGCGGAAGTTGAGCTCCCAGCTACGGAACTGCTCGCCGGGCTGAAGCAGTGGGGGCGGCGTTTGAAAGTCCTTTTGCATGCGGTCGACGCCCAGAGTGGGGTCAAGGACGGTAGTCACTGTGTGCCGATGACGTTGAGTCTATTGCTGTGCAAGGTAATGCGAGACAACAGATAGAGCGGGACTGGCGGGCCAAGGAGTAAAAAACGGCAGGGGGGCACTGGTGGCAGTCTGTGAGGCCATTAGCTGCAGTGCTGCAAGCTGCTCCGTCAGAGACGCGAGCTATTGCTGAATGGCAATCAAGAGGTTAGAGGTGTTGACGACGACGCCTGTGGGCTGCTACTGCTACTGCTGTTGCTATAATTACAGCTGTTGCTATCGCTATTCCTGTTGCTGCTACTACTGTTGGTGCTGTTGTTACTACTACTGCTGCTACTACAGCTATTGCAGCTGCTGCAAGAAGAGGAGGGGGTACCCCCCTGGGGGTTCCCCCCAACGAAGGAGGACCCCTCCCACTCGGGCTATTGGCCATGGGTTTTGGTCTCTTTGTTTGTGTCTTTTTTTTTCTGTGCTGCTTATGTTGGCATTAGTGTTAGCCTAGGACGACTGGCGTTAGTAGCTCTGCCGCGTTATCTGCTTTTGTTGCTCCTATAGAGTTTCTTCCCCCCTTCCCTCTTAATTTGTTTTTGTTGATGATGCCCGCAGTGATTTTAGCAGTGACGTCAGCGGTTGGATGCTGATGTTAGGAGTGTCCGTTGTTGGGGCTCCTGCTACATCGTTGCAGTGACTGCTATTGTTGATGCCGCTACTGTTGTTGTTGCTACCGCTACCATTGTTTGTCGCTACTGCTGCTGCTGTTATTGCTCTTGCTGGTACTACTGCTCTTGCTATTGCAGTTTTTTTTACAGCTGCTGTTGCTGCTGCGTCTGTTGTGGCAGCAATAATTACTACTGCTGCTATTGTTGTTGCTGCACCTGCTGTTGTAGTTGCTGCTGCTGTTGCTGTTGCTGCCACTATTGTTGTGTGTTGCTAAGACTGCTATGGTTGCTGCAGCAGCTATGCCAGCTGCTATTGGGGTTGGGGAATTCCTTTTGTTTTTCCTTTTTGCCTAGAACAGTGAGCTTTGCTACTCGTTGTGGGTGGCGGGCTGCGTGCAGCAAGCTCACTGCTTGCCACCCGCAGTACGCTACTCGTAGTGTGTAGCCGGCTTGCTTCTTGCAGCCTGCCGCTCCCGCTGAGCTACGGGTTGCGAGCAGCAGTAGCTGCTGCTGGCTGCTGCCGGCTGCTGCTGGCTGCTGCCGTCTGCTGCTCGCTGCAATAGCTGTTGCAGCTGGCCGATACTGCTGCATTCTGCTGCTTGCTATTGCGAGCAGCAGAATGCTACTATTATTGCTCGCTGCTGTTGCTGCTACAGCTTGCTACTATTATTGCTCGCTGCTGTTGCTGCTACTTGCTCTCGCTGCTCCAACTACTGGCCGCTGCTGCTGCTTGCTGTTGTGGGCTACTGTTGCTGCTGGTGCTACGAGTTGCTGGTGCTGCCGGCTGCTGCTGCTGAACGCAGCTGCTACTAGCTAATACTGCCACTACTCGTTGTTGTTGCCTATCACTGCATCTAGGTGACGTTGCCATGTGCGTTGTCGCTTGCAAGTGTCGGACGCGGCCTGCCGCTCACCTCCTCGCGTTACGCGTGGGGGTCACTACTACCGAAAACAAATCCGGCAGCATTTCCCCTAGCCCAGTGGCCATGGGAAAAATTCTGACGTCGCCACCAGACGGGTCAATGCTACCGGGAAAAATCCGGCAGCATTTCCCCTGCAGTGGCGTGTATGGGGGTCCGCCGACGTTGGCACCTGTACGCCAGTCTTTTGCTACTACTGCTACACTCTCGCTCTGATACCAAGAAAGCAATGTAGGCAAAAGGTTGGGACAGCAGCGTTGTTGATGTAGCGTGTGGGCTTCCACGCGCGTTGCTTAAGTCTGTTGCCCCCTCAGTCTGCTGCTCTAGAGTCTAAGTCTGGACGCTCTGGGGTTGTTACTCAGAAATGCGCGCACCAGTGTTGGTGCCAGAAAGCAGCTGAAAACTGAAAGTGACTGATTAGGAATGAAGAATGAGCAGCAATGGGAGACCCCTCCAAGTTGTAGCTCCCCCCAAGCTCTGTAGAAGTTATCTCTCAGGGAACTAGCCAATCAGTAAATAGTCCTAGACCTATTTTCTGGCAAGCAGGATTTTCTTGGTGAGCCCTGCCAGACGGTCGACAACCCAAAACCCGGGCGTCGTCCGTTTTGCTTGAAAATTGGACCATATCAAAATACCAATGCTGCAAACGCAGTCGAGTGGTCAGAATTATGGCTGCCCGAACCTAGGCAGTGCCTACGATGGTTCATGATACCAAACAGTGCCACGCAACCCACGACATGGACTCTAGGCAGAGCATGTCACTGCAGACACGACGATACAGTCAGTTCCAACGCCTGACGCATGCAGACAGCATCTGTGATGGCAGTGACCGCCGGCGGCCCGGCCGCCGAGGAGGCCTGCCAATAGAGATGAGCACATCACCGTAGAGAGGAGGCTCCAGCAAACTGCGAGTAGGCTTTTGCATGCGTTGGCTCCACCGGATGACACTCCAGCAAGGTCGAATCTCGTTGTTAGTCATCTGCACGCCAATGTACACAAGCCGGGAGGACACAACAGAGCACAACGAGGACGCGCAAAAAACCAACAAGAGACATAAGGAAGGTCAGGCGATTTGTGGTTAGGGTGGCCTAGGATTGATGGTCAACATAACATATTCTAATTCATCGTTGGTTTTTTGTGCATCTCTCATTGTAATCTGTTGTGTCTTCCCGGCTTGTGTACATCGGCATGCAGATGATTGACGGCAAGACTTGACGCTACTGGAGTGTCGCTCGGTGGAGCCGATGCACGTTGAGGCCCACTCACTGTTCGCTGGAGCCTCCTCCCTCTGGCGATGCGCTCAGCTCCATTGGCAGGCCTCCTCGGCGGTCGGGCCGCCGGCGGTCACTGCCAGTTCAGATGGTGTCTGCATGCACCCAGCGCTAGTTCTGATTGTGGCATTGCGTCTACAGCATCATGCTGTGCCTAGGGTCCATGTCTCATGCTGTGTGGCCCTATTTGGCATCACTGACTATCGTAGGCACTGCCTGGGTTTGGGTAGCCATAACTCTTTGCTACTATTTATTTAGCTGATTCTGACCGCACAACTGTGTTCGCAGCCATCGGTTTTATGGTTTGGTCCAGTTTTCAGGCAAAACTGACGACGCCCAAGTTTTGGGCGGTCGGACGCCTTGCAGGGCTCACGAAGAAAACCCTGCTTGCCAGAAAATAGGTCTAGGACTATTTTCTGATTGGCTAGTTAGCTAAGTAACAAGTTCTACACTAGTGGGGGGGAGCTAGAACTTCGAAGGTTCTCCCATTGTTGCTCATTCTTCATTCCTAATCAGTCACTTTCAGTTTTCAGCTGCTTTTTGGCGCTAACACTTGCGCACGCATTTCTGAGTAGCAAACCCAGAGATTCCAGACTTAGACTCTAAAGCAACAGAATGCGGGGGCAGCAGACTTAAGCAACAAGCGTGGAAGCCCGCATGCTGCATCGACAACGCTGGTGCCCCAACCTGCTTCCTAGGATTTCTAGCTTGGTATGAGAGCCAGAGCATAGTAGCAGCAACAGAAGACTGGCATACAGGTGCAAGACAAGGCCGATGGAACCCCATACGCGCCAGTGCAGGGGAAATGCTACTGGATTTTTTTCGGCAGCATTGACCCGCGTGGTGGCGGCGTCAGATTTTCTCCCACAGCCACTGGGCCATGGGAAATGCTGCCAATTTTTTTTGGTAGCACGGAACCCCACGCATGACACGAGGAGGTGAGCGGCAGGCCGCGTCTGACACTTACGGGCGACGACGCAAGCTGCAACACCATCCAGGTGTAGTGTCAGGCACCAGCAAGCAGCAAAAGTAGCCTGTGGCAGCAAGAGCCGCAGGCAATGGCAGCGAGTAGTGGCAGCAGCAGCCAGCGATAGCTACATGCATCAGCAGCAGCGGACAACAGCACAAACTCGTAGTAGCCTGCAACGGCAGCAGCCCGTAGCAGCAAGCAGCAACGGCAATCAGCAGTAGCAGCTTGCAAAAACAGGAGCAACGGCAATAAGCAGCAGCAGCAGCAGCGAGCAGCAATGGCAATGAGCAGCAGCTGCTGCAGCGAGCAGCAAATGCAATAACGAGCAGTAGCTATAGCAGCGTGCAACAGTAGAAGCAGGCTACAGTAGCCACAACAGCAATCCGAAGGAGCAGCCAGCTGGAGTAGCACCAATAGCGAGTAGCTGCCGGCAGAAGCCAACAGCGGCTGCTGCTGCTCCTAGCCCGGAGCTTGTCGCGAGCGACAAGCTGCGAGCAACAAGCCCGCTGCACGTAGCAAACAGCAGGCTCGCTTCCCGCTGCCCACAGTGAGCAACGGAGCCCAGTGTCACAGACGAAAGAAAAAAAAGAAAAAAATCCAGAAAAAAATTCCCCCATCCCATTTGCTTCTATGCCGCGGCTGCAGCAGCTGCCACAGCTCCTACAGTAGCCATCGCAGCCGCAATAGTCCGTAGCAGCAGTAGCAGCAATTACTGTTGCAACTACAGCAGTTGCAGTAGCAGTAGCAGCAACTACAATAGTAGAAGTAGCTGCACCAGCAGCATCAATAGCAGCAGCAGTAGCAACAGTAGTACCTGTAGTAGTAGTAGTAGCAACAGCAGTAGCAGCACTAGCAGCTGCTGCAGCAGCAGCAGCAGCAGCAGCAACTGCTGTAGTAGCAACAGCTGCTACAGCAGCAGCTGCTGTAGTAGTAGCAGCTAATGCAGCAATAGCAACAATAGTAGCAGTAGTAGTTGTAGCAGCAGTCCCAACAATTGCCGTTACTGACGTTAGCATCCTACCTCTGACGTCACTACTGACATCACTGTTGATATCATCAACACAACAAAAAAAGGGAAGGGGGAAGAAAACCAAAGGGTGAGCAGAGAGTCATCTACGGTAGCTGCCTTGCGGCGGCAGCTGCTGACGTTAGCCACCCTAAGCTGACATCACTACTGACATCGGCAACAAAACAAACAAGAAAAACATGGGGCACCAAACCAAGGCTTGCAGCCCCACTGGGGAGGGGTCCTCCTCTTTTTCGGGGGACCCCTAGTCCCCCTTTCTTGTAACGGCAGCAATAGAAGCAGCAGCAACGGCAGCAGTAGCGGCAGCAGCAGCAGCTGTAGCCCTCTGGCGTCGCTGGCGGCAACCCTGACCCCCTGGCTGCTCTTGAGCAACAACTTGCCGCCTTGATGCAACAGCTTCCTGCCCTACAGCCATTGGCCTCCCAGACTACAAATAGTACGCCTCCACCATTTCCTACTGTGGGTACGCCAGCCCAACTGTGTCTGCTGCCACGCACTACCTGGCGTAGCAACAGACTCAGCGCCAGCAGCAGACGCTGTCCTCCGTCCTTGGCCCCACTCTGGGCGTTGGCCGCAGGTAGAAGGACTTTGAGATGCTGCCGCCGTCGCTTCAGGCCGGCGAGCAATTTTAGAGCTGGGAGCGCAGCTTCCAGATCCGGGCGCAAGGTGAGGGCCTGTGGGCATATTACACCCTCCCGTATGCCCCCACCCTGGCCGACCAGTTGTATGATGCTGGTCGTGCCGTACGTGCTCTAGTCCATGTCGCCCCTCCGGCTTTCAACCTCGCCTTAGAGCCCTTCCTCGGCAGCTTCACCGTTGGAGCCACCCCAGACCCTGCAGCCGTGTGGCACATCCTCACTCGTCCCCATCAACTATCTAGCAAGGCTGAGACCAGCCGCTTGCTGTAGGAGTTCAACTTCAAGAACATGGGGGAGACGGAGATGGTCACCGCCTACTAGCAACGGGTAGAGGACATCCTTCGTTGCCTCAACACCTCTGCCCCACCCCCCCTAGCCGCGCTCCTCACCATCAAGCACAATGCCACACACGCGTACGCAGACATCTTCGGGCACTACTCTCACGACGTCCTCTCCACCATGGCAGCCCGGGGCACTCTCATACCCTGGGCATATGAGCTCTTCCTCCAGATTGAGGAGGCTCATTTGGAGTCCTGACACCAGCGCACGGAGGCTCTCGCCTCCCTTGCCGTTGCTTCCGTGGTCATCGCCTCCCCAGCCATTGCTACCTCATCATCATCGGGGACGAAGAAGCATCGGAACAAGAAAGGCAAGGATCAGCAGTAGCAGCCGTTGACCAGCTCCAGCGGTGGCCGCTCGGTCTGCCACAACTGTGGTCAGCCCGGGCTTGGGTGGTACACGTGCCCTCTACCGACGGACAAGGCCCGCGTCATTGCCACCATGCATCACCAGCGGGAGTGTCATCTTGCCTCTGCCACCGTAGCTGTCGCCGACTCTTACACCTTGGCCTCAACAAGCAGTATCACCACTCCGATAGCTTCGCCCGTCCAGCCGACACCAATGCCGTAGCCGCACCATCCACAGCTGCCCGCGCCTCCATTTCCTTCACCGGCAAAGTCGTCCTCCTACCTTGACTCGGGTGCCATCACTTCGCACTCCGTCCACACTCCTGGGTCATCCTCTCGTGAGCGTCAGCTGGAGCAGTTCATCGCGCTCCAGCTCGGACTGCCTTGCCCTCCTCCCCAGGGAAGTGCAAGTCGCATCACCTCCTGCTCTCTTGCCCGGCCCTGCATGACTGAGACTGAGCTGCGGTCGTCTCCAGTGTCCTCGTCTGTCTCGTCGTCTCCCGCGGTCTCCTCTACCCCTTTCCATGATGAAGTTGCGTGACTTGACGATTGGCAGTCTCGGTTCGTGCCTCCTTCCACCGTGTCTGCGTCCCTTTCTTGCTGCAATGTGACCGTTAGCGATCTGGTGACCCCGCTCTAGGACCTTGCTGAGACCTAGATCATCGACTCTAGGGCCACATCACATGACGGCCTCTCGTGAGGCCTTTAGTATGCTTGGTCCCATAGGCGATGTCTCTGGTGTCCAGACGGGCTGCGGCCAGGTGTTCCCCGTCAGTGGTGTTGGCATCGTTTGTTTCCGTGGTCCTGCCGACGACGTCTTTCTAACAGATGTCCTCTTTGTCCCAGGTCTCGAGCGCAACCTCCTGTCTGTCACTGCCCTTGATCACATGAGCATGGACGTTGTGCACTCGCATGGT
The DNA here is from genome assembly GCA_023375785.1 of Penium margaritaceum. Classification (NCBI taxonomy): domain Eukaryota; kingdom Viridiplantae; phylum Streptophyta; class Zygnematophyceae; order Desmidiales; family Peniaceae; genus Penium; species Penium margaritaceum. Next base: position 69,959 of record SZWC01007092.1, read on the forward strand.
GTTGGCACTGTGTCGTTGCGTCTGTCTGGTCTTGTCGTACTACTGGCCACCGCCTATGGCAACCTGTGGCATGTACCTCGCCTCTCCTCCTCTCCTCCCGTCTCCTCCCGTCTCCTCCCCGTCGGCCGCCACATGCCATTTGTTTCTCACCAGCACCCTCTCTCCTCAGAACACCCGCCTCTTGCACCGCCGCCTTTGCCACGTCCACTCGGCCGCCGTAGACAACATGCTCCGCACCCAACTGGCCAAGGGCCTTGATCCGGAGACTTTCCCTCTCCCATGCGCCACCGAGTGCATTGATTGCACAGAGGGGAAGATGCACCGGTCCACGTACCCTTTGTCTTCCTCCCGTGCGTCCACCCCTCTCGACCTCGTCCACTCGGATGTCATGGGCCCTCTCCCTACCGAGTCCTTCGACAAGCATGGCCGTCATTTCCTCACCCTTATTCACAACAATTCTCGCTTCCGCTGGGTCTTCTGCCTTTGGCAAAAGAGCGATGTCGCCTGAGTCATCCAGGACTGGCTTGTCCTTGTGGAACGTGAGTGTGGCTGCTCTCTTCACCGCTTTTGCTCCGATCGCGGTGGTGATTACATGGGTGAGACCACGACCTTTCTCACCTCCCGCGGGATCCACCATGAGACGTCTGCGCCCTACACGCCCGTCCAGAATGGTGTCTCCGAACGGTGGAACTCTACCATGGCCAATGCCGTCCGCACCATGCGGGTCGAGTCAGGTCTCTCCGATGGCTTCTATTTTGAAGCCATGGCCTACATGACCTGGGTCTGGAACCGGATTCCCCACGGTCCCCTTCCCCGCCAGTCCACGCCGTACCAGCATTGGTGCGGTCAGCGCGATGACCTCCGCCCGGCTCGCGTCTGGGGCTGCATGGCCATTGTGTGACTGCCCGTCCCGCAGTAGGGCGGCAAGCTCGCCTCCCACGGACGTCCCTGCACCTTCCTTGGTGTCTCTCATCAGTCCAAGGCCTGGCACTTCTGGGATCCCTCCCGACACTGCATCGTCGATTCCCGCGATGGCCTCTTCTTCGAGGACCTGTTTCCTTGTGACCTCATTCGCTCCGACTCGTCCGTGTCTATCCCATCGCGTGGGGGAGTGCTCAGTCCATCCTCCGTCCTGCCGCTTCTGGGTGACACATCCCTCAGTCCCTCCGAGCCGGCAGTCCCAATCGCGTCCTGTGGCCCCTCTTGACCAACAGCTCCAGTCGCGTCCATTGGACCCTCCGGGCTGTCAACCCCAGTCGCATCCATTGGTCCCTCCGGGCCGGCAGCCCCAGTCGCGTCCACTAGTCCCTCCGAGCTGGTGGCCCCAGTTGCGTCCATTGGCCCCTTTGAGCCGGTAGCCCCAGTCGCGTCCGTTGGCTCCTCTGAGCCGGTAGCCTCAGTCGCGTCCACTGGCTCCTCCGGGCTAGCAGCTCTAGTCGCGTCCATTAGCCCCTTCGGGCCGTCAGCCTCAGTCGCGTCCACTGGCCCCTTCGGATCAACATCCCCTGTCGCATCCACTAGCCCCTCCGGGCCAGCAGCCCCACTTGCATCCGCTCGCCCCTCCGAACCAGCAGCCCCGGTTGCATCTGCTGGCCCCTCTGGGCCAACACTGCCGTCCGCCTCCGTTGGCCCGTCGGACTTAGTGCCATCGCCTGCCCTGCCACGCTACACACGTGGCCAAGGTGGTAGCCTCCGACCCAGGCCATCGGTGAGCGTGCAAACCGTCACACCACGCTCCGTGGCTCCTCGACCCCCCATGGCTCCACGTGTCTACTCCACCCTCAACGTCGTGAGTGGGGATCCTGGCACCAAGGCCATCGGCTTGACCACCTTGGCCGTCATTGCAAACCTTCACCCGGGCTCCGCACTGGGCTACGCCATGCTTCATCACAAGCATCGGCACGCTGTCGTGGGTGCACTCGCGCACATCCCACATGGGGCTCAAGATGCACACGCTCTCTCAGTCCGCTCCACAACACGCCCAGAGGACCCAGCCATCCTGCGCGAGGCACGAGCCTCTCGTGAGGCCGCACACTGGGACGCTGCCTACGCCGATGAGCTCACTGCCATCCAACAACACCACGTGTACGACCTCGTAGACCTTCCTCCACGTCGGAAGGCCATCGGCGCCAAGTGTGTTTTTCGGCGCAAGTGGAAGCATGACGGGTCCTTGGACAAGTACAAGGCCCGCCTTACAGCCAAGGGGTTTGCCCAAATTCCTTGGGTCAATTACAACAAGATCTTTGCCCTAGTTGGCCGGTTCTCCCTAGCCGGGTGCTCTTCAGCGTGGTCGCCCAGCATGGGTGGGAGCTGCATCAGATGGATGTGAGCAACGCTCTTCTCCATCGCTCATTGGATGGTGAGGAGCTCTACATGGTGCTGCCCCCAGGCTTTGATGATGGCACTGGGAGAGTCTGGTAGCTGCGGAAGGCCCTCTATGGCCTGAAGCGGTCGCCTTGGTGCTGGAACCAAGAGATCAGCAGCACACTCCTTCGCGGTGGGCTCCAGCGCAACACAATTGACCCCCCACTATTTGTAAGTCCGCGAGGCCATGCTTTCACTGCTGTCCTGGTTGACACGATGATCTCCTCATTGCGTTGCCAGACACGGCTGCCATCCTGCGTGTCAAGGACTTGTTGCACGCCGCCTACAAGATGAAGGATCTTGGATCTGCCAGAGTCTTCCTGGACATGGAGCTCAAGCATGATCGCTCCCATGGCGTCCTACACATCCACCAGGCTGCCTATGTGCAGATTTGTCCACCCGCTTTGCGGAGGACCTGCCACTCGTGCTGAGCGCATCTTCACCCATGTCACCTGATGGCCAGGTGAAGCTGAAGATTCCTGACCCAACTGTTGTGGAGGAGCCAGTTGACGTGACCACGTACCTGCGAGTCATCGGGTCACTGATGTTCCGTGCGACGACGACACGCCCAGACATTGCGTTCGCTATCAATCTCATGTCCCAGTTTTCTTAGGAGCGGCGTCACCTCCACTACGAGGCCACGATCCAAGTACTATGCTATGTCGTCTTGACTCCTCGGCAAGGTTTCATGTTCCGCCGCCAGTCGTTTGTTGTCGCAGTAGGGTACACCGACATTGATTGGGCTGGCAGTCCGGACGGTAAGAGTCGCACAGGCTGGATCTTTCTGATTGGTGGCAAAGTTGTGTCCTGACGCAGTGGCAAGCAAGGGTGTATTGCACGTAGCACTGCTGAGTCTGAGTACGTTGCTCTTGCCTCAAGCGCATGTGAGAGTGTGTGGTTGCATCATTTGTTGTCCGAGTTACGTTGGTCTATTGCATCCATCATGTTGCATTGTGACAATGAGAGTGCAATGGCCATCGCCGACAAGGAAGGCGTGCATCACACACGCACAAAGCACATCAACGTTGAGTATCACTTTGTGTGTTCATTGTTACATAACGAAAGCATCAGCATCGTGTGGGTTGAGGCTGACTTCTTGACCAAGGCATAGAAGCGCGACTCGTTCAAGAAGGCTGTGAGTCTGGTCGGCGTGCGTCCGTGAGTGGCTCTATGAAATTTCTAGGAAGCTTCCTAATCTTGCTCCTGCTGATGTGGCGACACTGTCTGGTCAACTAGCGCACTAGCAAGCAAGTAGGTGCAAGAAATAGCAAGGATCACGCTAGGGAGACGCGCAAAGTCTCATAAGCTCCAATAGCTAAGTAGTGCAGAGAGAGTTGACAACGAGCAAGTACACAACATAAACACCTGCCGTGGCACACGGCGGGTGACGCACGCAGGAGTGTCAGTTTGTCCTAAAACCGGCTCAAAACTACTATTTTTTCCGCAACTCTGCGCATAGGCACCCAAACGCAACACCATCTAAACCTTGAGATGCAGAATCTCAAGCCGGACGCTACGACTGGTCACATGCACAAGTCCGGCATCGATTGGTGGAATGACAATGCAAAACATGCAAATGAGGCTCGGGAGCCAGTCCACCGAGAAAACTCTAGCGTTTGTAGAAAAACTGCAGAGCACCCCAGCAAGTACCCGGGACGTCGTGGCAGCCGTCCGGCAGCTGCTGGTGGATGGATCCACCAACCGTTAGTGCTCCGGTGCCAGCTGGGCCCGCATCAGAGATCTGTAGGATCATGGACACGGCCGAGTGGTCACAGTAAGCTGTACAAATGGACGAAAACAACTCACATCACAACACTCCCCAATGACCCGATGGTACACATGTCCATACATATGCAGAACTGACACAGGTGCATAGCAAGATGCTCAACAGTCCATGCTCACACACCCCACTCTTAGCCACTCTCAGGCAACGGGCGTAGTCCGACAAAACGAATGGCCACCATGAACTTTCCATGCGCAAGTGCCTTGGTCAAGAAGTCAGCCCGCTGCATGTCCGTGCCGACCGAGATGATGTAGATCACCTATCGCTCCACAAGATCATGCACAAAGTGATGCTCAACAACAATGTGCTTCGTGCGTGCATGGAACACACCAGAGTTCTCTACAATGGCAAGAGCACTCTAGTTTTCACAGCGCAGAACGATGCAAGGCACAGACTGACGCAGCTCACGAAATACACGCTGTAGCCACACAGCCTCAGCAGCCCTGGCCCCCACAGCAACATACTCAGCCTCTGATGAGCTACGTGCAATACAACCCTGCTTGCCACTGCGCCACGACACAACGGTGCCACCAAGCAGGAACATGTAGCCTGTCGAACTGCGCCCATCAGGACTCCACGCCCAGTCATTGTCTGTGTATCCGTCGACTACCACCAAACACTGCCGTCGAAAGAAGAGTCTGCGGTATGGTGTGGACACCACGTATCGCACCACTCGCACAGCCGCATGAAGGGCTCTCGCCTGAGGACATTGTGAAAATTGTGCAAGGATGTTGACGGCAAAGGCAATGTCGGGTCGTGTGATAGTGGCCAAGTGCATCAAGGAGCCAATCAGGCGCAAGTACGGGGTCACGTCCACTGTCTCTCCCAGGTTTGCGGGATCATCCACCTTCAGAGCATCTTGCCCGTCAGGTGTGATGGGGATGGAGGCTGTAGGAAAAGCACCCAGAAGGTCAGCAAACCACTTCCCCACAACATGGGCGTAACGTGCCTCATGCAACAAGAGTGTCCGTCGTTGACGATCACGCCCGATCTCCATGCCGAGAAACACAGCTGCAGGACCAAGGTCCTTCATCCTGTAGGCAGCATGGAGAACTGCCTTGGCCTTCTTCATGGCCTCCATAGAAGGAGACGCAATCAACAGGTCGTCCACGTAGACCAGGATGTCGGTGAAGCTCTCAGCTGTCCGTCTGAGAAAGAGGGACGGGTCAGCGTCACTCTGTACGTAACCGGCACGTGTCAGTGTACGAGTGATCTCCAAGTTCCAGCACCTGGGTGACTGTTTCAGGCCATACAAAGCCTTGCGCAAGTGCCAGAGTTTTTCACCAACCTCGAATCCAGGTGGCTGGACCATGTAGATCTCCTCCTCTAAGGTGCCATGGAGGAACGCGTTGTTCACGTCCATCTGGTGTAGCTCCCAGTCGTGGTGAGCAACAACCCCAAACAGAGAGCGAGCGGTGGTCATGCGGCCAACCGGTGCAAAGGTGTCAGTGAAATCTACTCCCTCAATTTGCGAGAACCCCTTGGCCATCAAGCGAGCCTTGTAGCAATCCAGTGTGCCATCATGCCTCACCTTCTTGCGAAAGACCCACTTGGCCTATACAGCCTTCCGGCCACGCGGGAGGTCGACAAGCTCATAGACAAGTGCTCACGGATGGCTCTCATCTCATCCACACAAGCAACACTCCACAGGTCTGCATCGTGAGTTGAGAGTGCCTCCTTCAACGTGCCTGGATCAGGTATCATCGAGGGAGTGCTCCGGTTGGCTAATACACACGCCTCCGGACTCGGTCTGACCACGATAAGGTCGGCTGCGGCATTGCAAGCGGCCAAGAACTCTCGAGAGACCAACTCGTGGCCAACAGGACATGCTGGGTGCACCTCAGTGTAGTCTACCTGGATACTCAAGCCGAGGGCCTTCGTGCTAGGCTCGCCACTCTAAACACTACGAGTCGGGCGTCTGGGCGTAAAGTCAGCAGTCCGCTGAGCCCTAGAGGCCAATGGTCGAAGGCGACCACCGGGCTCGTGGGAGTAGCCTGATGCAGCGCTCATCTCAGGCTGTGGGGAAGGCTGCTGAGCCAAAGTCGTAGGGGACATGGGTGCATGCACGAGAGTGGGTGTGACGGAGGGGACTGACACTGGTACAGGATCAGGTGTGCCAGAGGGGACTGACACTGGTACGAAGTCGGGTGTGCCAGAGGGGATCGACACAGGTACGAGATCGGGTGTGCCAGAGGGGTCCGACACCGGCACGGGATCAGGTGTGCCAGAGGGGACTGATGCTCCTATGGGATCAGGTGTGGCACAGGGGAGAGGCACAGGCACGAGGTCAGGTGCACCAGAGGGGTCTGACATCGGCACGGGATCAAGTGTGCCAAAGGGTACTGATGAGGCTACTGGACCCACAGCCACGATGGCCAGATGGTCAGCAGCCGGAGACCGGACCACAGTTGAGGAGGCCCGGCTGGACCCATCCACAGGACAAGACTCCCCCATCCGTTGGGAGGCCACACAAGTAGGAACGTGGTCGGTGGCCAGCGAAAGAATGCTGGACAAGTCGCGGTAGGTGAGAGCCTCAAAGGAGAGAGCATCTCGATACTCGACAATGCCATGGCGAGAAGGGTCCCAAAAATGCTAGGCCTTCGACCACGGGGAGATGCCGAGGAAGGTGCACATGCGTCCCCGATGTAAGACCTTAGACCCCTGCTGGTCCTTGATGTACCAGACACAGGCAAGGGACCCCCAAACGCGAGCGAGACGGAGATCAGCACGATGGCCGAACCACAACTCGTACGGTGTGACATGGTCTGGAAGTGGACCATGCGGCAAGCGGTTCGGCTATTGACGATCTGGCCATCGTGGCTGTGGATCCAGTAGCCTCATCAGTACCCTCTGGCACACCTGATCCCGTGCCGGTGTCAGACCCCTCTGGTGCACCCGATGTCGTGCCTGTGCCGCTCCCCTGTGCCATACCTGATCCCGTACAAGCGTCAGTCCCCTCTGGCCCACCTGATCCCGTGCCGGTGTCAGACCCCTTTGGCACACCCGATCTCGTACCAGTGTCGGTCCCCTCTGGCACAGCCGATCTCGTACCAGTGTCGGTCCCCTCTGGCACACCTGATCCCGTACCATTGTTTGTCACCTCCGTCACACCCACTCCCGTGCATGCACCCATGTCCCTTACGGCTCTGGGTCAGTAGCCTTCCACATCAGCAGTAGCAGGGTTAGGAAGCTTCCTAGCAATTTCTCATGGTATCAGAGCTCAGTAATGGAGAGAAGATGCATAGAAGCTTCCTAGCCATACTCTTGTTGACCAGGCGTCAGTGCCTAATCAGACGGTGACGAGAGTCACAAGTCGTTTACGCAACAACAAGGGTTTGGCTAGGGGACACAAGGCAAAGTGTCTGAATGCTTCATTAGCATTTGCAGAGAGAGATAACAAATGACTGCCCACCGTGCTCACGGATGGCTCTCAGCTCATCCTCACAAGCAGCACACCACAAGTCTGCACTGTGAGCTGAGAGTGCCTCCTTCAACGTGCCTGGATCAGGCATCGTCGAGGGAGCGCTCCGGGTGGCTAAGACACACGCCTCAGAACTCGGTCTGACCGTGACAAGGTCGGCTGCAGCGTCGCAAGCGACCAAGAACTCTCGAAAGACCAACTTGTGGCCGACATGACATGTTGGGTGAATCTCAGTGTAGTCTGCCTGGACACTCAGGCCAAGGGCCTTCGTGCTAGGCTCGCCACTCTGAACACTACGAGTCGGTCGTCTGGGCACAGGGTCAGCAGTCCGCTAAGCTCTAGAAGGCAATGGTCGCAGGCGACCGCCAGGCTCGTGGGAGGACCTCGACGTAGCGCTCGCCTCAGGCTGCGGGGAAGGCTGCTGTGCCAAAGTCATAGGAGGCATGGGTGGATGCATGGGAGTGGGTGTGACGGAGGGGACTGACACTGGTAAGGGGTCAGGTGTACAAGAGGGGACTGGCACTAGCACCAGTACTGGATCAGGTGTGCCAGAAGGGTCTGACACCGACACAAGGTCAGGTGTGCTAGAGGAAACTGGAGCCTGCACGGGATCCAGTGTGGAACAAGGAAGTAGCACAGGATCGGGTGTGTCGGACGGTATGGATGAGGCTACTGGACCCACAGCCACGATGGCCGGATCGGCAGCAGCCGGAGACCGGTCAGCAGGTGAGGAAGCCCGGCCGGACCCATCCGCAGGGCTAGTCTCCCCCATCCGCCGGGAAGCCACACAGGTAGGAACGTGGTCGGCGGCCAGCGACAGAATGCTGGACAAGTCACGGTAGGTGAGAGTCTAAAAGAAGAGAGCATCTCGAGACTCGATAATGCAATGGCGAGCAGGGTCCCAAAACCGCCAGGCCTTTGACCGGGGGGAGATGCCGAGGAAGGCACACATGCGTCCCCAAGGTGAGACCTTAGAACCCTGCTGGTCCTCGGTGTACCAGACACAAGCGAGAGACCCCCAAACACGAGCGAGACGGAGATCAGCGCGATGGCCAAACCACAGCTCATACGGCGTGACATGGTCTGGAAGCGGACCATGCGACAAGCGGTTCCAGACCCACGTCATATAGGAGAAGCCCTCAAAGGCAAAGGAATCCGGTAACCCGCACTCAGACCGCATAGCGCGAACCGCATCCTCCATGGTGCGGTTCCAACACTCAGACACACCATTCTGCTGTGGTGTAGCAGGGGCGGAGAGCTGGTGAAAGATACCGTGCTCGGCAAAGTAGGCATCCATCTCGCCCAAGAACTCGCCACCACGATCTGAACGGAATGTGTGCAGAGTGTGACGAGACTGATGCTCAGCCATCACAAGCCACAGGCGGACTGCCAATGCGGCATCGCTCTTGTGGC
>SZWC01007092.1:78958-95599 GCA_023375785.1 Penium margaritaceum
TTCTGCTGTGGTGTAGCAGGGGCGGAGAGCTGGTGAAAGATACCGTGCTCGGCAAAGTAGGCATCCATCTCGCCCAAGAACTCGCCACCACGATCTGAACGGAATGTGTGCAGAGTGTGACGAGACTGATGCTCAGCCATCACAAGCCACAGGCAGACTGCCAATGCGCCATCGCTCTTGTGGCGCAGGCTGTAGACCCATCGCATCCGCGTGAAGTCATCAGTCAGGGTGAGAACATATCAACCCCGATCAGAGAGGGACTCGACTGGGAGAGGACCAAGAAGGTCTGAGTGAACCAACTCAAGTGGGCGCAGTGTCCAGGAGGAGGAGTCAGGGTAAGAGCAGCGATGCATCTTACCCTGGGCGCAAAAAAGACAGTCGGTCTTGGGCGGCTTCTCAAAAGAAGCTGCGTCAAGACCGAGGGCTGGCTGAGTACGAATGAGCTTGGACACAGTGTCCGAGCTCACATGGCAAAGGCGACGGTGTAACAAGCACTGCTACTTTGGGGAGAGAACACCAGTAACAAACACTCGCGCAGAATGGGGAGGGGAAGGAGAAGCAGAGGGAGTGCAATGAGACACATGATACAGGTCATCAACAACAGAGGCACGAAGCACAACGACACGTGTGTCAAGAGCAGTCACTGTGGCAGAGTCAGCAGAGTGCTCAAGAGTGAGGCCCATCCTGGTGCATGCACGAACAGACAGCAGGCTGAGCTCAAGAGCAGGGACAAAGAGCACATCAGAAATGTACAAGGGGCCAGACGGACAATCGAACCGCACAACCCCAACTCCTTGTACAGGCAACGACTGACCAGACCCTGTGCGAATAGACCAAACAGACGCAACGGGACCCAGCACAACAAAGTCACTGCGACGATAGGTCATATGATGAGTGGCCCCAGAGTCAATGATCCAGGTGCCACTCGGCTCACGACCAGTCGTCGACACTGAGCAACGTGCCACAGAACACTCTGCCTCTGCTGGGCGCTTAGCAGAGGACTCGGAACAATGACGGACAACACGGATCTGTGACTCGACAAGCCAGTCGATACTATCAGGTCCATCCTCATCACAAGCCACCATAGCTCCACCACAAGCATCATCACGAGCAACAGATGCAGTAAGACAAGCTGTGTCCGGACCACTCCGCTGTGACAACACACTGGCACCTCCCTGAGTACAAAGTGCCAGCAGTTGACGAAGCTCTACGATCGTGCAATCCCGAGGGTCCACCTCACTGCTGCCGCCTGATGAAACGGGTACGTCTACAGCACTCGTGGTCGCGGCGCGCCCAGTCCGTGTGTCGCTCGAGGAAGTCCGCTGTGTGTGCGCCGCCTGGAGGCCGTGCATGATCAGAGTCCAGTCAAGTGGCTGCTCACACTCTGTGTAGCGGTGAGCGCCTCCATAGTTGTAGTAGTGGACAGAACGTCCACTGCCACTACTCGCCGGCTGCTGCTGCTGCTGCTGTCTCTTTTTGCATCGCTTCTTCCCCTTCTTTCCCTGTGCGATTGCTGCAACGCCTTGAGTGTGGCCGCTCGGAGTAGAGGAGGAGGAGGAGGAGGCGGTCGAGGTGGGACTGGTGAGCAGGCACAGAGGCGTAGGAGGCGTCGCAGTCACTACTACAACCGGTGGACTCTGCTGATGAGCGACGGCAACCTCATGAGTCGATGGGGCCTGGATGAAGTAGCGATGGGCCCAAGGAAGCAGTTGTAGTGACTCTGACAGCTCAGAGAGAGCCATACAATCGAAGCTTGTAAAGAGCTTCATGTGGTCCAAATGCGCTCCCATCGTGACGGTGTCGAGCGCCCATAATTGCGTCCCGCCACCGGTCCCAAGGCGCGTGTAAAGGCGCATCGCGTGCCTCTAGTAGTTAGCTGCGGGCTCTGTGGGGCCCTGGCGGAGGGAGTGAAACTCACGTAGTCGGGCCACCCTCGTGGCATGGGTCTCCGCAGCGAGAAGTCTCAGGGCCAGCTCCCACCCCTGACGCGGATCTGCTCCAATCCCGGTCCCGGTTTGACCGAGGAAAGGACGGATGCCGATCAGAGTCTCTCGTGGCATGGCGTAGAGGAGACCCCGCATCACTCTCGCTGCTGTCTGGGCCTGGTGAGCATCACGGGTCTGGTATTGGCTGTGGTAATACGGCCAGACACCCTCAGAATCGGCCCACACCTAAAACAGGGTCTCCCAGCAATCGAGGCTCTCGTCACTATCGTAACGGGGTGGAGGTGTCTCAAAGTCCTTCGGTCGCCGCTCCGTAGGGATGGCGACCTCAGGCTCAGGAGATGGTGGGCGGGGTCTGGGGAGTCCACCAGTGAGGGAAACACCACCAAAGGTGAACGCTGCTGAACGACGTGTCTAATCCTGACGGCGTGAAGGTGGTGGAGTGGGAAGCTGTGATCCCAGACGTAACTCACGGATGCGCTCCTCAAGCACACGAATCTCGTGCTCGCGTGAGTCATCCCCAATCTCTTCCTCGTCCCAGGTGTCCACCTGTGATGATCGATGCTGAGACCGCCGCACTGTGTAGGGTGTAGACTGCTGAGCGGATGGTGCAACTCCAGTAGACTCTCCAGGTGGCTGTTGTGAAGCCATGGAACGACCCCACAGTAACTCCGTGATCTCCTGCAACGCGTCGGGCTGCCTCTGCTGCTGCTGGCGCATCTCGTCATGCGACCGACGAAGCTCATAAATCATGCAGGACTGCGACCGCGGGCTCATAACGCCCGAAGAGGAGGAAGAGGGATCAGCGAGTCCTTTGTCCTTGTCACGGACCGGCGCCATCGCGGTGCTCAGTATGGGGCCGACCGTAAAAAATGCTCCAAACAAGAAACTGAAAGCGTTTCTCGAGAATTTGAGACGCTGGCAATTTTTGAATATCCGGCCAAAAATTTGGCTAAGTATGGTGCTGATAGCCTGAAATTTGAAAATTTCATCACTAAAAACTAAAGGTTGTCCAAATCAAGCGAAATTTGGACCACAGAGGCTCCTGAATGTGCTGAACATGGTGGTGAAGTTTTCAGTCGCAAAAAGTTTGAAAAAGTGGCAAAACGTCACTTTTCCCTGTTCTGCCCGATTTTCAACAGAAAACAAACATGCGTTGCACTTCAGTCTTTGCTGGTGGCGACAGAGCACGAAACTGAGCGTGAATAGTAGCTCTGGAGAGCTTGAGAGAAGAGCTTTCCAACGCACCCTCAAACGCTGAAAGCGGCATTCGTTTGAAGCCAGGGCAAGCTTGTGCCGACGGGGAGGTGGTGGCTGATGCGATTTTCGTCTGCAGCTCCTCCACGTCCGTGCGGCTTCTAGGAAGTTGCACGGACAGGGGCAGTGGTGGCACACGCTGCTGTTGTTGTTGCTGCTGCTGCTGCTGCCGTCAAGCTTGACGGTAACGGCCTCAAGCCACTTTGGCGGCTACTGTTGCTGATGTTTCTGATGCCGCCGTCGATGTTGCTGCTGTGGTCAAAACTGCCAGCACTGTTGCTGCGCTGCTGGACAACTGCTATGGCGCTGCTGTGCTGGCGTGCAGCTACACTGCTGCACCCCTCCTGCATGACTCCTTTGTCACACAGGTGTTGCGGCCTACGCCTTGCAATGGCGCAGGTTGGTGGGTCCTCCCAGGACCTGTCGCTGCTGCTGTGTACTGTTGCCGCTGTTGCTGCTCACCCTGCTGCGAATGCTGCATCTCTGCTATGCAACACAACAACCTCTGGCTTGTTGCTCTGATACCATGAGAAGATGCAGAGAAGCTTCCTAGCTACACTCCCGTTGACCAGGCGTCAGTGTCTAATCAGACGGTGACGACAGTCACAAGTTGTGCACGTAACGGCAAGGGTTTGGCTAGGGGACACAAGGCAAAGTGTCTGAATGCTTCATAAGTATTTGCAGAGAGAGATGACAGGTCCATGGCATAAATACCTGCCGTGGCGCACAGCGGGTGTCGCACGCGGCGGTCCAAGAGCTGTCCTAAAACCGGCCCAAAACCACTGTTTTGGGCGTAACTCTGCGCACACATGTCAGAATGTTGTGCCGTCTGAACCTAGACGTGTAGAATCTTGAGCCGGACACTACGACTGGTCACATGCACAAGTCTGGCATCAATCTGTGGAAGGACAATGCAAAACATGCAAATCGGCCTCAAGAGCCTGTCCACCGAGAAAACTCTAGCGTCTGCAAAAAAACTGCAGAATACCCCATCAAGCACCCGGGACGTCATGGCAGCCGCCTGGTGGCTGCTGGCGGGTGAATCCACCAACCATCAGTGCTCCGGCGCCAGCTAGGTCCGCATCAGGGATCTGGACGAGCATGGACACGGCCGAGTGGTCACAGTAAGCTGTACAAACGGACAAAAACAGCTTACATCACAACAGAGTTGACAACTGACAAGCACACAGCATAAATACCTGCCGCGACACACGGTGGGTGACGCACGCGGCAGTGTCAGTTTGTCCTAAAACCGGCTCAAAACCACTGTTTTGGCCGTAACTCTGCGCACAGGCGTCCAAACGCAACACCGTCTAAACCTAGAGATGCAGAATCTCAAGCCGGACGCTATGATTGGTTACACTCACAAGTCCGGCATTGATCGGTGGAAGGACAATGCAAAACATTCAAATGAGGCTTGAGAGCCAGTCCACCGAGAAAACTCTAGCGTTTGCGAAAAAACTGCACAGCACCCCAGCAAGCACCCGGGACGTCGTGGCAGCCGTTTAGCAGCTGCTGGTGGATGGATCCACCAGCCGTCAATGCTCCGGCGCCAGCTGGGCCCGCATCAAGGATCTGCACGAGCATGGACACGGCCGAGTGGTCACAGTAAGCCGTACAAATGGACGGAAATAACTGACACCACACCGGGCTCTCCTTGTCCTTGTCTTCGTTTCTGCGTGACCTGGGGGAGTCTGGTCGTTGACTGTGTTTCTGCCCGCACATGTGCACTACGCTTGTGAGTCACGGGGGAGTGTTGGTTTTTCGTGCATCTCTGATTGTACTGTGTTGTGTCTTCCCGGCTTGCGTACATTGGCATGCAGATGACTGACTGCAAGACCCGATGCTGCTGGAGTGTCGCTCGGTGGAGCCGATGCACGTTGAGGTCCACTCACCGTTCGTTGGAGCCTCCTCCCTCCGGCGATGCGCTCAGCTCCATCGGCAGGCCTCCTCAGCGGTCGGGCCGCCGGTGGTCACTGCCACTGCAGATGCTGTCTGAATGCACCCAGCGCTGGTTCTGATTGCGACATTGCGTCTGAGCTAGAAATCTAAGCGGCAGGTTGGGGCAACATGCGTTGTTGATGCAACGTGCGGGCTTCCACGCTCGTTGCTTAAGTCTGCTGCCCCCTCAGTCTGCTGCTCTAGAGCCTAAGTCTGGAAGCTCTGGGTTTGTTACTCAGAAGTGCGCGCGCCAGTGTTAGCGCCAGAAAGCAGCTCAAAACTGGAAAAGACTGATTAGGAATGAACAATGAGACACAATGGGAGACCCCTCCAAGAACTAGCCTCCCCCCCAGCTCTGTAGAGCTTGTTACTCAGTTCACCAGCCAATCAGAAATTACCTATTTTCAGGCTGGCAGGTTTTCTCGGTGAGGCCTGCCAGACGGCCGACAGCCCAAAACCCGGGCGTCGTNCTGCTGTTGCTACGCTCTGGCTCTGATACCAAGCTAGAAATCTAAGCGGCAGGTTGGGGCAACATGCGTTGTTGATGCAACGTGCGGGCTTCCACGCTCGTTGCTTAAGTCTGCTGCCCCCTCAGTCTGCTGCTCTAGAGCCTAAGTCTGGAAGCTCTGGGTTTGTTACTCAGAAGTGCGCGCGCCAGTGTTAGCGCCAGAAAGCAGCTCAAAACTGGAAAAGACTGATTAGGAATGAACAATGAGACAATGGGAGACCCCTCCAAGAACTAGCCTCCCCCCCAACTCTGTAGAGCTTGTTACTCAGTTCACCAGCCAATCAGAAATTACCTATTTTCAGGCTGGCAGGGTTTCTCGGTGAGGCCTGCCAGACGGCCAACAGCCCAAAACCCGGACGTCGTCCGTTTTGCCTGAAAACTGGACCATACCATAACACCAACGCTGCGAACGCAGCCGTGCAATCAGAATCAGCTAGAAAAATAGTAGCAAGGAGTTCTGGCGGCCTGAACCCAAGCAGTGCCTACGATAGTTTATGATGCTGAACAGGGCCATGCAACATGCAGCAAGGACCCTAGGCAGCGCATGACGATGCAGACGCGATAGGACGCGTTGGACGCATGCAGACAGCAACTACGGTGGCCATGACCGCCGGCGGCGCGACCGCCGAGGAGGCCTGCCGATGGAGCTGAACACGTCGCCGGAGAGAGGGGGCTCCAGCGAATTGCGAGACGACCTCAGCGTGCGTCGGCTCCACCGGATGACACTCCATCAGCGTCGAGTCTCGCCGTCAGTCATCTACATGCCGATGAACACAAGCCGGGAGGACACAACAGAGCACTATGAGAGCAAAAACCAACACTCCCCCATGACTCACAGGCGTAGTGCACATGGGTGGGTAGAGACATGGTCAACATCCAGACTCCCCCAGGGCACGCAGAGACGTAGGCAGAGACCAAGAGAGCAAATCACGGACGCACGCTGACTGAACTCACAGCCTTCTTGAACGAGTCCCACTTTAGTGCCTTGGTCAAAAAGTCAGCCAGCTGCCGTGCTGTCTCAACCCACACAATGCTGATGCTGTCGTCGTGCATCAGCAAACGCACATAGTGATACTCAACATTGATGTGCTTTGTGCGAGTGTGATGCACACCGTCATTGTCGGCAATGGCCATGGCACTTTCATTGTCACAACGCAACATGATGGATGTGACAGACTGACGCAACTCGGACAACAGATGACGCAACTACACACTCTCACACGCGCCTGAGCCAAGTGCCACATACTCAGCCTCAACACTGCTGCGTGCAATGCACCCCTGCTTACCACTGCGCCAGGACATAGCTGTGCCACCAATCAGGAAGATCCAGCCTGTGCGACTCTTACCGTCTGGACTACCGGCCCAGTCACTGTTGGTGTAGCCCACTGCGACGACGGACGGCTGGCGACGGAACATGAGACCTCGCCGAGGGGTCGAGCCGACATAGCGCAGCACTCAGATCGCGACCTTGTAGTGGAGGTGACGCGGGTCCTGAGAGAACTGGGCCAGGAGGTTGACGGCGAACGCGATGTCTGGATGCGTTGTCGTCGCCAGGAACATCAGTGACCCGATGATCCGCAGATACGTGGTCACATCAACTGGCTCCCCCACAACAGGTGGGTCAGGACTCTTCAGCTTCACTAGGCCATCGGGTGACATAGGTGAAGATGCGCTGGACACGAGGGGCAGGTCCTCAACGAAGCGAGAGGACAAGGTCTGCACATAGGCAGCGTGGTGGACGTGTAGGATGCCCTGGGAGCGATCGTGCTCGAGCTCCATGCCAAGGAAGACTCGGGCAGACCCGAGATCCTTCATCTGGTAGGCGGCGTGCAGCAAGTCCTTGACACGCTGGATGGTGGCCGTGTCTGGCGACGCGATGAGGAGATCGTCAACGTATACGAGAACTGAGCCGAAGGTCTGACTTCGCGGACTAAGAAACAGTGCGGGGTCATCGGTGCTACGCTGGAGGCCGCCACGGAGAAGTGTGCTGCTGATCTCCTGGTTCTAGCACCGAGGCGACTGCTTCAGGCCATAGGGGGCCTTCCGCAGCCGCCAGACTCTCTCTGTACCGTCGTCGTAGCCTGGGGGCTGCACCATGTAGAGCTCCTCACCCTCCAGTGAGCCATGGAGGAATGCGTTGCTCACGTCCATCTGATGCAGCTCCCACCCATGCTGGACAACCAGGCTGAAGAGCGCCCGGCTAGTGGAGAACCGACCGACTGGGGCGAAGATCTGGTCGTATTCAACCCCAGGGACCTGAGCAAACCCCTTGGCTGTGAGGCGGGCCTTGTACTTGTCTAAGGACCCGTCAGGCTTCCACTTGCGCCGCAAGACCCACTTGGCGCCAATGGCCTTCCGACCTGGAGGGAGGTCGACGAGGTCATACACGTGGTGCTGTCGAAGAGCAGCGAGCTCCTCGGCGCAGGCAGCATCCCAATGTGCGGCCTCAGGAGAGGCTGGAGCCTTGCGTAGGGTGGCTGGGTCCTTCGGGCGTGCTGTGGACCGGACTGAGAGGGCGTGTGCATCAGGAGCTCCAGGTGGGATGCGGCCGAGTGCAGCCATGACAGCATGCCAATGCTCGTGATGAAGCATAGCGTAGCCTAGTTCAGAGCTTGGGTGAAGGTCGGAGATGATGGCCGAGGTGGTGAGGCCGAGAGCCTTAGTACCAGGATCCCCACTCATGACCGTGGGAGTGCAGGAGACATGTGGAGCTACAGGGGGTCAAGGCGCCACAGGACGCGGTGCGACGGTCTGCGCGCTCACTGTCGGCCGAGGTCGGAGGCTGCCGCCTGGGCTACGTGTGTAGCGCGATCGGGCGGGAGATGGCACTAAGTTTGACAGGCCAACGGAGGCGGACGGGGCTACTGGTCCGGAGGAGCCAGCGGACGCAACAGGCGCTACTGGCCTAGAGGGACTAGCGGAGGCGACTGGGGCTGCTAGTACGGAGGGGCCAGCGGACGCGACCGGGACTGCATGTTCGGAGGGGCCAGCGGACGCGACTGGGGCTGCTGGCCCGGAGGGGCCAGCGGACACGACCGGGGCTACTGGTCCGGAGGGGCCAGCGGACGCGACCGGGACTGCTGGTCCGAAGGGGCCAGCGTACTCGGCGGGGACTGCTGGTCCCGAGGGGCCAGCGGACGTGACTGGGGCTGCTGGCTCAGAGGGACGGAGTGTTGTGTCACCCGAAAGCGACATGATGGAGGACGGAATCACCACTCCCCCATGCGACGGAAGGGACACGGACGAGCCGGAGTGAATGAGGTCGCGGGGAAAGAGCTCCTCGAAGAAGAGGGCATCGCGCGAGTCGACGAGGCAGTGCCGGGACGGGTCCCAAAAGCGCCAGGCCTTGGACTGACAAGACATGCCGAGGAAGGTGCAGGGGCGTCCGCAGGGGGCGAGCTTGCCACTTTGCTGTGGGGCGGGGAGACACACAATGGTTACGCAGCCCCAGACGCGAGCCGGGCGGAGATCAGCGCGCCGACCGCACCAGTGCTGGTAGGGCGTGGACTGGCGGGGAAGGGGACCGTGGGGAATCCGGTTCCAGACCCAGGTCATGTAGGCCATGGCTTCAAAACAGAAGCCATTGGAAAGACCGGACTCGACCCGCATGGTGCGGACGGCGTTGGCCATGGTACGGTTCCACCGCTCGAAGAGGCCGTTCTGGGCGGGTGTGTAGGGCGCTGACGTCTCATGGTGGATCCCGCGGGAGGCGAGAAAGGTTGTGGCCTCACCCATGTACTCCCCGCCGCGATCGGAGCGAAAGCGGCGAAGAGGGCAGCCACACTCGCGCTCTGCGAGGACAAGCCAGTCCTGAATGGTGCGGGTGACATCGTTCTTCTGCCGGAGGCAGAAGACCCAGCGGTAGCGAGAATAGTCGTCTGTAAGGGTGAGGACATAGCGGCCATGCTCACCGACGGACGCGGTGGGGAGAGGGCCCATGACGTCCGAGTGGACAAGGTCGAGAGGGGCGGACGCACGGGAGGAAGACAAGGGGTACGTGGACCGGTGCATCTTCCCCTGAGCGCAGTCAATGCACTCAGTGGGGCACGGGAGAGGGAAAGTCTCCGGGTCAAGGCCCTTGGCCGGCTGGGTGCGGAGCATGCTCTNTGCCGGAGGCAGAAGACCCAGCGGTAGCGAGAATAGTCGTCCGTAAGGGTGAGGACATAGCGGCCATGCTCACCGACGGACGCGGTGGGGAGAGGGCCCATGACGTCCGAGTGGACAAGGTCGAGAGGGGCGGACGCACGGGAGGAAGACAAGGGGTACGTGGACCGGTGCATCTTCCCCTGAGCGCAGTCAATGCACTCAGTGGGGCACGGGAAAGGGAAAGTCTCCGGGTCAAGGCCCTTGGCCGGTTGGGTGCGGAGCATGCTCTCTATGGCGGCGGAGTGAACGTGGCAAAGGCGGCGATGTAAGAGGCGGATGTGCTGAGGAGAAAGCGTACTGGTGACAAACACATGGCCTGTGGCGGCCGACGGGGAAGAGACGGGAGAGGAAGATCACAGACGAGGAACATGCCACAGGTTGCCACGGGCGGTGGCGTGTGGTATGATAAGACCAGACGGACGCAACGACACAGTGCCAACACCACGTGAGTGTACAACGTCCATGCTCATGCGGTCAAGGGCAGTCACGGACAGGAGGCTGAGCTCGAGACTAGGGACAAAGAGGACATCGGTCAGAAAGACGTCACCGGCAGGACTACGGAAACGAACGACGCCAACACCACGGACCGGCAACACTTGTCCGGAGCCTGTCCGGACACAGGAGACATCGCCTACAGGACCAAGCATACTGAAGGCCTCGCAAGAGGCCGTCTTGTGATGCGTGGCCCCGGAGTCGATGATCCAGGTCTCAGCAGGGTCCTGGACAGGGGTCGCCAGATTGCTAACGGTCACATGGCAGTAAGCAAGGGACGCGGACGCGGAGGAAAGGGGCGCGGAACGAGACTGCCAATTGTCAAGCCACGCAATGTTGTCAAGGAAGGGGGTGAAGGATACTATGAGAGACGACGAGACAGACGAAGAAACGGGGTAGGACCGCAGCTCAGTCTCAGTCATGCACGGCTGGGCAGGAGGTGACGCAACTCGCACTTCCCTGGGGAGGAGGGCGAGGCAGGCCAAGCTGGACCGCGATGTACTGCTCCAGTTGACGCTCACAGGAGTGTAGGCGGAGTGCGGAGTGACGACACCGGAGCCCGAGTAGGAGGAGGACGGAGCCGGCGAAGGAAGCGGAAGCGCCGATGGCTGTGAGTAGTACTGTTGCGGCGCTGGTGTCTGCGGGACCAGCGGAGCTGTCGGAGTGGCAGAGCTGCTGGACGAGGTCGGAGTGTCAGGGCCAGCAATAGCGACGGCGGCAGAGGCAAGACAGCGCTCCCGCTGGCAACGCAGGGTGGCGATGACGCGCGCCTCGTCCGTCGGGAAAGGGCATGTGTACCACCCGTGCCCAGGCTGGCCACAGTTGTGGCAGACCGAACCACCACCGCCAGACCCGGTCGACGACTGCTGCTGCTGTTGCTGTGACGCACCCTTGCCTTTCTTGTTCCGGCGCTTCTTCTTCTTTCCCGAAGACGAGGAGGTAGCTGCGGCGGGGGAGGCGACGGCTACAGAGGCAACGACAGGGGAGGCGACGGCAGGGGATGCAAGAGCCTCCATGCGATGGAGCTGGGACTCTTGGCAAGCTTCCTCAATGCGGAGGAAAAGCTCATACGCCTAGGGCATGAGGGTGCCCTGGGCCGCCATGGTGGAAAGGACGTCTTGGGGATAATGGACGAAGACGTCTGCGTACGCGCAGGTGGCGCCGCGCTTGATGGTGAGAAGCGCGGCCAGAGGAGGCGGAGCAGATGTGCCGAGACGACGAAGGATGTCCTCTGCCCGCTGCTAGTAGGCAGTGACTATCTCGGTCTCTTTCATGTGCAGGGAGTTGAAATCCCGGAGCAGACGACTGAGCTCAGCGTCGCTGGACAGGCGATGGGGCCTGGTGAGGACGTGCTAGGCGGCTGCAGGGTCTGGAGTGTCGCCAGCGATGAAGTCGTAGAGGAAAGGCTCTAGGGCCAGGCGAGAAGCCGGGGGGGCGACTGGGACAAGGGCCCGAACAGTGCGACCAGCGTCATACAGCTGGTCGGCCTGGGTGCGGTCGTAAGGGAGGGTGTAGTATGCCCACAGCCCCTCCCCTTGCGCCCAGATCCGGAAGCTGAGCTCCAAGCTCCGAAACTGCTCGCCGGCCTGAAGCGGCGGCGTCGATGTCTCAAAGTCCTTCTCCATGCGGCCGGCACCCAGAGTGGGGCCAAGGACGGAGGTCACTGTTTGCCGCTGGCGCTGAGTCTGCTGCTGTGCGAGGTAGTATGTGGCAGCAAACACGGCTGGACTGGCGTGCCCTGGAGGGATGAACGAAGGTGGCACACTGGTGGGAGACTGGGAGGCTACTGGCTGGAGCGCTGCAAGCTGCTATGTCAAGACAGCGAGCTGCTGCTGAAGAGCAACGAGGGGGTCAGGATTGCCGCCAATGATACCAGTGGGTTGCTGCAGCTGCTGCCGTTGTGGCAGCGGCAGCTGTTGCGGCTGCTGCTCGTGTTGCTTGTGTTGCTTGTGCTGTTGTTGCTGCTACTGCTGTTGCTGCTGCTACTGCTGTTGCTGCTGCTGTTGCTGCCACTGCTGCTGCTGCTCCTGCTGCTGCTGCTGCTGCTGCGGCAACTGCTGCTGCGGCAACTGCTGCTGCTGTAGCAGCTGCTGCCGCCGCTGCTGCTGTTTCTGCTCCTGCTGCTGCTGCTGTGGCTGCTGCTGCTGTGGTTGCTACTGCTTCCGCTACTGCTGCTGCTGCTGTGGAGGCGGCTGCTACTGCTGCGGCTGGTGCTGCTGCTGCTGTAGGCGCTGCAAGAAAGAGGAAGTAGGGGTCCCTCCAACAGAGGAGGACCCCTCTTGACTGTGGCTATGAGCCATGGGCGTGTGTCCCTTCGTTTCTTTTTTTTTTCTTTGTTTTTTCTTGTTTATGCTGCTGATGTTGGCAATGACGTCAGCCGCGGATAGCTGCCGTCACCAAAGACTAAGTGTCAGTGCTGCTGTTGTCCCCCTTTTGGCTTCTTATTTTTCTTCTTTTTTTTTGGTTGATGACATCAGCAGTGACGTCAGTAGTGACGTCAGCAGAGAGGTGCTGACATCAGCAGCTGTTGCTGCTACAGCCGCTGTAGTTGCTGTTGCTGCTACCACAGTTGCTGCCGCTGCTACTGCTGCTGCTACAGCCGCTGCAGTTGTTGCCGCTGTTGCTAGTGTTGCTACCACTACTGCTGCTGCTATTGGTGCTGCTGTCGCCGCTGTTGCTGCTGCTGCTACTGCACGCTACTGCTATTGCTACTGCTGCTGTTGCAGCTGCACGCTTCTGCAGCTGCTACGTGCTGTAGCTGCAGCTCGCTGTTGCTACGGGCTGCTGCTGCACGCTGCGGGGTTGGGGGATGTTTTCTTTCTCTTCCTTTTTTTTTCCGTTTTCTCTGTCCTAGCAGGCAGCTGCTCACTAACCGAGCAGCGGGCTGCTGCTTGCTAACAGCGAACAGCGGGTTGTTGCTCGCTACCAGTGAGCATCCGGCTACTGCTCGCTGGTACCGAGCAGCGGGCTACTGCACGCTGGCTACGAGCAGCGAGCTGCTGCTCGTTGGTAGCAGCGAGCTGCTGCTCGCTGCGGGCTGCGAGCAGCAGCAGCCGCTGCGGGCAGCTGCTGCTGCTGTTGTGGCTCGCTGCTGCGGCTGCTGCTCCTGCTGCACGCTGCTACAGCTGCTGCTTGCTGCTGTTGCTTGATTGCTGCTGCTGCTGCTGCAGGGAGTTGCTGCTGCTGTTGATGCAAGCTGCTGCTGCTGCTAGCTGCTGCTGTGTGCTGTTGCAAGCTGCTGCTGCTGCTGCTGGCTACTGCTGCTGCTGATGCAAGCTGCTGCTGTTGCTAGCTGTTGCTGTGTGCTGCTGCTGTCAGTCACACCTGGAGGACGTCGCCGCGTGCGTCTTCGCCAGCAAGCACCTGACGTGGCCGGCCCCTCACCTCCTCGCGTGCAACGTGGGGTTCAGTGCTGCCGGAAAAAAATCTGGCAGCAATTCCCCTCGCCCAGTGGCCGTGGGAAAAATTCTGATGCCGCCACCAGGCGGGTCAATGCTGCCGGGAAAAATCCGGCAGCATTTCCCCTGAACTGGCGCGTATGGAGATCCGCCGACGTTGTCTCACACCTGTACGCAAGTCTTCTGTTGCAGCTGCTACGCTCTGGCTCTGATACTAAGCTAGAAATCTCAGCGGCAGGTTGGGGCAGCATGCGTTGTTGATGTAGCGTGCGGGCTTCCACGCTCGTTGCTTAAGTCTGCTGCCCCCTCAGTCTGCTGCTCTATAGCCTACGTCTGGAAGCTCTGGGTTTGTTACTCAGAAGTGCGTGCGCCAGTGTTAGCGCCAGAAAGCAGCTCAAAACTGGAATAGACTGATTAGGAATGAACAATGAGACACAATGGGAGACCCCTCCAAGAACTAGCCTCCCTCCCAGCTCTGTAGAGCTCGTTACTCAGTTCACCAGCCAATCAGAAATTACCTATTTTCAGGCTGGCAGGTTTTCTCGGTGAGGCCTGCCAGACGGCCGACAGCCCAAAACCCGGGTGTCGTCCGTTTTGCCTAAAAACTGGACCATACCATAATACCAACGCTGCAAATGCAGCCGCGCGGTCAGAATCAGCTAGAAAAATAGTAGCAAGGAGTTATGGCGGCTTGAACCCAAGCAGTGCCTACGATGGTTTATGATGCCGAAGAGGGCCATGCAACATGCAACAAGGACCCTAGGCAGCGCATGACGATGCAGACGCGATAGGACGCGCTGGACGCATGCAGACAGCAACTGCGGTGGCCTTGACTGCCGGCAGCGCGACCGCCGAGGAGGCCTGCCGATGGAGCTGAACACGTTGCCGGAGAGAGGAGGCTCCAGCGAACTGCGAGAAGACCTCAGCGTGCATCGGCTCCACCGGACGACACTCCATCAGCGTCGAGTCTCACCGTCAGTCATCTGCACGCCGATGTACACAAGCCGGGAGGACACAACATAGCACAATGAGAGCAAAAACCAACAGTCTGCAGCATCATGCTGGGCCTAGGGTCCATGTCTCCTGCCGTGTGACCCTGTTTGGTATCACTGACCGTCGTAGGCACTGCCTGGGTTCAGGCAGCCATAACTCTTTGCTGCTATTTTTCTAGGTGATTCTAACTGCACGAATGCGTTTGCAGCGTTGGTATTTGTTGGTTTTTTCGCATCTCTCATTGTGCTCTGTTGTGTCCTCCCGGCTTGTGTACATCGGCGTGCAGATGACTGACGGCAAGACTCGACGCCGGTGGAGTGTCGTCCGGTGGAGCCGACGCACGCTGAGGTCGTCTCGCTGTTCGCTTGAGCTTCCTCTCTCCGGCGACGTGTTCAGCTCCATCGGCAGGCCTCCTCGACGGTCGCACTGCCGGCAATCACTGCCGCCGCAGTCGCTGTCTGCATGCGTCCAGCACGTACTGTCGTGCCTGCGTCGTCGTGCACTGCCTAGGGTCCCAGTTGCGTGTTGCATGACCCTGTTTGGCAGCATAAACCGTCGTGGGCACTATCTGGATTTAGGCTGCCATAACTCCTCGCTACTATTTTTCTAGCAGATTNGGGGGGGGGGGGGGGGGGGGGGGCTAGAACTTGGAGGGGTCCCCCATTGCTGTTCATTCTTCATTCCTATTCAGTCATTGTCAGTTTTCAGCTGCTTTCTGGCGCTAACTCTGGCGCGCGCGTTTCTGAGTAACAAAACCCAGAGCTTCCAGACTTGGACTCTAGAGCAGCACACTGAGGGTGCAGCTGACTTAAGCAACGAGCGTGGAAGTCCGCACGCTGCATCAACAACGCTGCTGCCCCAACATGCTGCATAGTTTCCAGCTGTATTATGGTATGGTCCAGTTTTCACGCAAAATGGACGACACCCGGGTTTTGGGCTGTCGGACGTCTGGCATGGCTTACCAAGAAAACCCTGTTTGCCATAAAATAGGTCTAGGACTATTTTCTGATTGGCTGGTTAGCTGAGTAACAAGTTTTAAACTAGTTGGGGGGAGCTAGAACTTGGAGGGGTCTCCCATTGTTGCTCATTCTTCATTCCTAATCAGTCACTTTCAGTTTTTAGCGGCTTTGTGGCGCTAACACTGGCGCGCGCGTTTCTTAGTGACAAACTCAAAGCTTCCAGACTCTAGAGCAGCAGACTGAGGGGGCAACAGACTTTAGCAACGAGCGTGGAAGCCCGCACGCTGCATCGACAACGCTGTTGACCCAACCTGCCGCCTAGGATTTCTAGCTTTCATGCTATTCGTATTGAAGCATTGAGTACTGTGAGTCCTAATTCACAGAAGCTGTGTGGAAGCTGTGCGACGTTGCATCTTTTGTGTTAACCCCTGGGCTAAACATGTGCAGGGATTCCTATTGTTGAGTAGTAGGTTATGGCTATTGTGTTCAGATAGGAGAGCTGCTGTGAACGAGGTGGTATGCATACTGATGCGTGGAAAGTGGGACCGTTGGAGGAAAATGATTTTAGATTGTGGTCGGAGCAAAGGCAAATCAACACCATGTCAATCCAGCAACTCCAAGCACAAGGAAACTCGAGCTTGAAGCCCGGAAGCCGAGATGTCTTCTTCAAATCATTGTCTGGTTCATCAAAGCACAGATCCCACCCTCCTTTTTGCAGCACAACGGAGGCATCCCTCTGAGGTCAGCTTCCGCAGCATCAGAGCTCGAAGGATGGAGCATCCCCAAAGAGCCCAACAGGGCTATTGGCCTTTAGTCACCACAGCAGCTGCCACAAGCAGGAGGGGCATGACTAGAATGCTGTACACGAGAACCTCCACCACGGCGTTGTTCGCTGCATCCTCAGCGGCTGCGGAATCGGCCTTGTACACGTTGTTGTAGAGAGATTTCTCTGCCAGGGAGTCGAAGTATTTCTTGTACCACTCAACGTCCCACGTGCTGCCGCC
>SZWC01007092.1:100224-116624 GCA_023375785.1 Penium margaritaceum
ACAGACACACACACACACACACACACACACACACACACCTCTTCGCAAGCTTGTTTCACGGCAGGGTCGATCTGTAGGCCGACGAGGAGGCTGTACTGCTCCAGCAGCTGTCGCGTTCTCGCCTCCCTTGCCGCCTTCTCCTCCGCCGTCTCCAGCGCCTGCCCCGGCCTTATCGTGCGGCCGCCGCCGTACTGCCACACACAGCACATCACCAGTTGTGCGCACAGGGATGGAAAAGAGAGGGGATGAACATGTCACACCGTGTTTGACGCGTTGCAATGCGGAGAACAGGTTGTCCTTCTGCCAAGCCTGTTCTGGCCTTATTGCAAGCATGCCACCAAACTGGCATGCCACACATCAAATGCTACTGTTTGGAAGCACGAAAGGGCAGTAACGAGCTGCAATGTGGAGGGGTGGGGGAGGGGGGGGAGGAGGGAAGGGCTGAGGGACGTAAGGAATGACAGAGTACAAGTCAGAGTTGGAAGACGGGGACGAAGGGATGAAGTGGAGGAAGAAGGTAGGGATGGAGGAGCAAGGAACGGGGGGAACTCACACAGGAGCAAAGGCAATGGGTTCAAACAACCATTTCCTTTCCTAACGATGCAAAAGCCTTCACCACCTGCCAGCGGACACAGGAGCATCAGACCGCACAACCATATCAGAACAGACTTGGCACAGGGCCGTCCCCCAACACAACACAATCTGTCACGAGTCAAGATCGGGCGAAGCCACCAGGTGGCATGAGAAGCCACTCACAGTTTTAGAAATGTCACGAGGCCGTGCGAACACGCCCCATGTTGCCACTTTTGGTTTGTATACTTCGTCCCCACCCCCGTCTGACTCTGTTTGCGGCTCTGCCTGAGACCCCCCGTCCCGAGTAATGATTTCCACCTCCGGAAGCTGCCCAGGCGGCCGCGACTCCAGCGGCGCCGCCAGCCCAGCAGGCAGCTGCGTCCGACTCCTCCCCTTGTCCTCCGCAAACCCTAGCCCCGCAAAGTCGTTGCTTGAGAGCTTCAGTTCCGGCTGCCGCTGCTGCGAGGGAGACGCTGATGACTTGCGCCCTGCAGCAGCAGCTCCTCTATTGCTACTGCTGCTGCTGCTACTTCTGGCACCATATGTGCTTCTGCTGCTCGAATCGCCCCACTGCGCCATCTCGCTTTGGGACAGCTGTCGTCGAATGATGCCATCCCGTGTCACTATCTCCACCTCTACCATACCTGGTCGCTGCTTCGCTTCTGTTGCCCGGGAAGCAGACCCTTGGCTTGCGTCGTTGCTGCCNACTTTCAGACTCTGCTGCAGATCTGGCGCGAAATGAGGAGCGTCTGATTGGCGGAAAGCTGCTGCTGCGGCTTGATTGCTCCAGAGGGCGGAATGGGGGAAACACGTTGGACGAGTTCCACAACGCCTCCAACTGTCGGGTTTGGCGGCCAAGCGAGTTTCCAGTACTGCCTCGCCAGGATGACGGCTGCGGGCAGTGAGAGCGAACGGCACCGCAACCTGCAGCTGCGTTTGGGCTTGATTGCGGCGCGGCTGGTCCCTGCCTCGTCGCCGCAACGCCGAGCGTTCGGCCACACGGGCTGGCAGCCAGCGCGGCCGCTGCTGCCATCACGTCCGGTAGGTGTGTGCCGTGGCAGCAACGCCCCACGGTTGTACTGCCGGCTGATCCCCTTTCGTTTCACCTCGAGATCAGGACGTGAAATCCACCCCTTCCTTCACTCCACTACCAGTGGCCGGCTGATCCGACTCCCTGTGCCTTGCGACAGAGTTGATCCCGCTGAGATCTGGGAGCCAATGCGCAACACGCGCTTGGGGTGGTTGTTCGGCAGCCCCCTGGATGGAACGACCTGGAGTGGAAGGAGAACAAAGCTCCGTCCCACCAATGACGGCCAGACCAGGAAGGCCAATCATCATCCTCGAAGGAGAAGGGGTCAGACGCAAAGGGGGCCGCCACGGAAAGAGCAGCCACTACGCCAAGATCTCAGGCACTTGACGCCATGGCCGCGGCGACGCTACAGGCGGCGTGTAGGCCACTAATGCGGTGTTCTCCTGCTAGGCGGTGAGAATCAACTTTCGAAAGTGCGTTTTAGGCGTCAGGAACGCCGATCGACTTTGGAAGTCTAGTCCCAAAGTAGGACACCGTTCCCCTAAGGCTACCGTAATGGTACGCCTACTACTTGAAGTGAAGCTGTTCCCTACCGGTTTTTTTTTGTATCGGGCGGCATCGAACCTCTCCCAATACAAAAAATATTGTTGTTAGCGCTGTCCAGGAAAAATGTATTTACGCGGAAACAATCTGGGCAGCACCGCCGGATCCGGATACCCACGACAAGTTCGCAAAAATATTGTGAACCTGTAATGCACCACCGGGAGGGGAGGGAGGGCCTTGCCGAGGGTCGCAATGCGAGTCTCCGCGACGCCCTCTGGTAGTTTCTTGTCGGCCAATCCCGAGGCCGAAGAGAAGTCGATAAATGTATCGATACAATTCTGGTTTCGCTACAGACCCTGGCAAGTTGTAGTGGAAATCTGTCGTGGAGGAGGTCAGCGCGACAAGCTCCACAACGACATACATCCCCAAAACACGCATGATACATTTATAGCGTGCCGAGCCAGAAATCGGTCAGAACCGTACCTTCCACATCATTGGCGGTAGATACAAGATTTAAAAAAAAACAGCTGCGGAACATCGCATAGGGCCGCCGACACAGCGGGGTAAGGTGACGGGAACAACATAAATAAAAGTAAAAACATGGATACTCTTGTTTCAAAGCTTAGGAAGCCAGGGGCGGTTTGGCAAATTATGTGAATTCATTTCCTTCCAAAGCCAAAAACCGTATGGAGTCCGCACTCCACCACTACCACAACCTTCGCAATGAACGCTCTACTGCGGTAATCGGCTTGCGCGTGTCAACCCATCTGCCAAGCACATGTCAACATTAACTACTACATATTAGCATAACGAACCACTTACCACAAAATTTTCTCACCACTAAACTCTCACCACTAAGCAAGAGAACTCTACATAAGGTCTAAGCCCACACTAACCGAATTCTGTCATGACAATAAAGGCACACACAAGAATCTTGAGTATGCGATAGGTCAACAACTTACAGAATGTAGGCACTACGCTTTCAAGGGGTCAACGCATTGGAAGATAGCTA
This sequence comes from Penium margaritaceum, assembly GCA_023375785.1. NCBI lineage: Eukaryota > Viridiplantae > Streptophyta > Zygnematophyceae > Desmidiales > Peniaceae > Penium > Penium margaritaceum. The sequence goes on from SZWC01007092.1 coordinate 103,383, forward strand.
CGAGCTCGAATAACCGTGGAAGAAAAGAGGCGCCACCCACGATCCTACCATAGAAGGGTGGTTTGTGGTGACTGCTTATCGCTTGTTTCTCTTTAGCTTTTGTCTTCCAACCCAAGTTTTGCAACATGCATGAGCCGCAAAGATTGGATTGCAACAATAGTTTCAAGCCAAGTTTGAATCTTGTCGGAAGCTTCTCGCTTGTCAATTGCCATTTTAATGGATGTTGAACATGCGCAAAAGGGTGGAACACCTAATAAAAAGGAGGAAATCAGTAATGGGTAAAGACCACAATAGGATCTACACAACATCTTTTCCTTGAAATCCCCATCGTCTTGAAATTTGATGAGTGTTAAACAAGGCCACAAAGATCGGTCCCACCGCTCGTGGTGGTCATAAAAAAAGAGAATCCAAACATTGAATGTTTATCGATCAGTTGAACGGGTCAAGATTAAGTGTTCGTAGGTTCCTACTTAAGTGTGCAAAGTAGTCCAAGGATTATATCTTTAAGGTCCAAGACATGTTGACTCGAAACATCTCAATCTAGGCCAACCAACCCCACTTTCGGGTGGCCTCCGATGGGGCCATAGATTTTGCGGCTAGTGGGATGGAGTCTTGGCTAGTCACAAGCTACCACCTTGGAAGACCACTATGGCACCAACATAGTTTCAAGTGGATCAAGGAAGTGATTAAGACTCATCAAAACATGACACACCATAAAAATGCAAAGATAAGGCCCACTATGAGACGTACTACAGTTTTCCATTGAGTTTCTTGGTGTTCTTTACGTGTTTTTTCTACAAATACCCATAAATTTGTAGTTTTGTGCGAGACACGATCGATGTTCTTGACAAAAAGAGGAATGGAAGACTAGAAGATTCGAAAGATCAAAGTTGTTGTCTGGGTTGGAAGAAAAATCAAAATTTAAAATGATGAAACAAGAATGCAAGCTAAACCAATTGGTGATATCAAGATGTCCCGTTGTGTAAAATGGAAATTCAACATGAGAATTGGGAATTCCACTGTAGAACCTTGCCACGATCAAAATGTTGTTATGTAGATGCTTTGCTACATGGTAAAGCGAGGGGTTCTTCCTTTCCACAAATCAGATGTGTCACAAACCTCTCCATATTGTTTGAACTAGTCTTTAGCCTATAAACATGTGTAAGGGATGGATCCAGGGTCTGAACCCTCAAGAAGTGTAGATTTTACTTGGAGGGCCAAGCTTTCCATGCAATTCATTCCATCTTCTTAGGAATAGAATGGGATCAACAAGTTCCCACATCTTCATTCAACGTAAAAAATGACTTCGAGGCCTAACATAGCATTATGAATGCAATCCTAATGTCAAGTTATGTTTGAGACTAGTGCATAAGCACATATGACGATGTCCTAAGGTGTCTACACATACTGTATTCAATGCAAAACCATAAAGGATTGTTTTACTCTTAGTATACACATGGAATTCTTCCATGATCCAATCTTTGCATGATAGGTTGAATAACATGAGCTCCCACTCTTTGTCATTCCTTCCCAACAAAAAAGAACTTCTTATTTGGACCGCTAAGAAAAAAGGCTTCAAAGAGGTTTCTTCATTCTTGAAGAGTCCCTCTTCAACCTCATGCGGGGCTCGAATCTATTCCTCATTGTTTGAGAAATGCCCAATGAAATCATTCTAGCAATGCACATGGCTTGTGTCAACCAGTTTACTTAAGGAGTTTTGGAAGATCAAGTAGATGAGTTGAATAAAGGAAGGTGTTAGATGTTAACATAATTCAAAGATATATAATACTTTTTGTTAGTGTAAAATGTACATGTAGAAATGTTAAACTTTTATCGGTCCCCATAACCTCAGTGCCTCAGATGTCAGCTTCAACTTTGTAAGTTGATTTGTTGCGATGATAGCGCTTTGCCTAAGTCAATCGCTTCCATGGGCTTAAAAAAGCAAAGAGCCTTCCTTTGAAATCTTTGCATCCACCACTTCCTACTCGTGACCTAAACGCCTTTTGGCCTCTTTCAATATCGACTCATTTCAGAGTAAACAACCATTTTGAACGGACCTACTGGTCTAAAGTCGGTATGCCAAGTCAAAGGACCATATTAATGATGATGTGCTCTTTTTCTTGCAAACAAGTACATCGCATGACTATGAATGACCACCATCATGTGCTTGAAACGTTTATGAAAGACTCACAACCACATGTCTGAGAAAGTAAAAATCACATACAAAACTTGCTATAAATCATTATCTTAACATGTTCAACCCAAAAAGATAAACAATTATCAATCAATTTGTTTTCTAGAAGTTGCTCACGCTTTGCAATAACTAACACACACTATAGTGAAAAGTGATGTGAAAGTGATAAAACAAAAAACAGTAAGGTTCCACTTCTCATTTCATTTACATAGTATTTCAAAATTAACTAATTCTTTCATTTAACAGGAAAAAAATGTTACAAGTAATAATTCTAGATGTAAAATAACAATGTAAAAGAACTGGCATTAAAATTTCCATTATAATCTTTGCTTTTGTATTAAGAGTTTCCTTGTAAATGTTTCTTTTAAAAAAATTAACTCATTGTGTTATGTTCTCCTAAAATGATCTTATGGAATGATTATGTACAAACCAACATGTAAAATTCATAATGAGAAGTTTCTTGTATTATTATTATTTTCCCACATGGGAATTTTGTATATAATACCTTTTGCACATTCATTGTATCCATACATATGTTCTTGTCCAATTACCTTTACATTTTTACATCGAGGGTGTGACAATATACCCATCAAATTCTCGATAGATCCCCCATATCCATGTATCGCTCTTTAACAACCCCATACCCAACTGATCTGAACTTTAACAACAAAACATCCACCAGTTCCAGAAAAACAACAACGTATCCAAGGAAAAAGCGCGCGAAAACCATGCCTTCGCTACATGAAATGCAGCTTCCGATGGATGACGTCATCACGCCCATTATACAATTACTAACCCCACGTTTCAGGTGTTTGTGATTGTTTGAAGGAGGGGTTTGAGTGGGGTTTACGTGAGGGGTCCGAGACACCCCATGCGTCGAAACGGAATCTCCTGGGCCCTACTATCGCGGGGCTCAGCGGATGCCCGCACAAAAAACAAAACCTTCAACCCCGAATGCAATTCGGGGTTGGGTTTGAAGGTCATTGTCTCAAAAACCTAAGGGGTCTAGTGTGCATACGAAAGAAAGAAAAAAAATTGACATGGGCGTTGTCGCTGAATCGCGATCGAGCGATGACCCATTTTTTTATTTTGGTTTTCGACGCGCAAACCCCCTATGACATTGTAGGTTTTTATGTTTTGCGCGGACTCCACCCGTGCAAAGCATTGCAAACCCTAAATCAAAATAAGGGGTTTGTGCGTCCAAAAATAAAATAAAGAAATGGGTCATCGCTCAATTGCGATCTGGCGAGGGATCGAGGGTGACGATCGAGCGACAACCACATGACCCTCCTTGCGATGCTTGATCAACGACGCATGTCGCCAATCGCGCATGGCGTGGGAGCCGGATACGTCGTTCTTATATTCTGAATTGCGCACTTGGATATGGGAGGGTCTGCCTTTCGGGAGTGTGGATATTAGAGCTATTTTGCCCTTTTTACATTTTATTCTTTTTAAAGTTATGTATACAATGAAAAGAAACAACTCAATTAATGTTATGTAGTGTTTCCTCCATATGTCTATCATTTGACCACCTTACATGAATAACCGAGCGTTACTTTGTATATGACCACCAATCGTTACAAAAATAAATCTTATACTTTGTTTAACTTAACGATCTTGACATAATGCCGGTAAAACCTATGTTTCAGTGTCCGAATAGTATTTTTCCATTTTTTTGCAAAAAAACAAATGTCACTTTACATGAAAAATTCATTGAAGACCCACTTGTCCTCCAAAAACAAAGATCATGCATGCTGCTTCCACTATTGGGAAGAAATACACGCTATGTTAGTGTCATGCAAATCATTGTAAAATGTGGGAATGTAAAATCTTTTAATTTTATACTTGAAACATTCACGAATTATTTCATTAAAGCAGTTTTTCCTTGTTCCTTTACATGATCAATAACAAGAGATTTACTTTTTTCGACAAGTAGTTGTGTTCTAGGTGTATAAACAATTGCGGATGTTATCTATGTTTACTTAAGAATGTTTGTGTCCTTAGACATAAGGTTATTTGTCTTTGAAAGATGTCACTATCATGCAACAATGGCTGTCTACGGTCAGGTAATGTGCTCTATCAACAAATGAATGATAACGATGGTCCTTCAACTGGGTGTACTGGTCGTTGTCTTGTAGGTCCATTCAAAATAGCCGTTCATTAAGATGTCAAAGGGGGGTCCGTGTCAATACCAATATCAACATTAAAGTTGTGATATTGTTAAGCGTCGAGGACTTTCTCCATTGTGAAAACATATAATTTTCAGCCATCATAGGTTGATGTTTGCATATAGCTAAGAATCTAAAGATCAAACCAAATTCGGTGACATAGAGAAAACTTTAGGGAGAAGTGGAAAGAGCAATGGGGATTTCGAAAGCTAAACAAAGAGACATATAAACTCAAAGATTTTTGTCACATGGAAAGTGTAATGCTTTCAATGTTTTTCACATGTTTCTATACAAAACAGAAAACTTTGTCATACATTACATCCATATTGGATAGATCTAACGAGACTTTGAACTGCCCCGACGAGAAATGTAGTTTATCGATCTTATCATCATGTTTCAACGTAGTATCAAACTACGTTTACATGGCATCAAAGTTAGCTTTACTCACTTCTTTGCTTTCAAAATCCGTGAAGATTAATTTAAGAATGGCCTTCTTGGGTATCTTGTGATTTTCCTAGACAGTAGAAGTGTTGTTTTTACCTAAGTGGCCATCCTATCCTTTTTGTGGAATTTGGTTTTATTGTATATTTGTTGTAATTTTTATCCATAGAAGGCAAAAGCATCCTAATGATTTCAATCATTGGATTTTTCATATTATTTCTTCCTTCTCGGGCACATGATTCAAAATTGTAGCTTTTGAAAAGTGTAGGCTGAGGTCGAGTCTGTACCTTTGACTACATTGGAGTGTGTACAAGTTGGTCCGGTGGTAGTTCATTTCGCATACAAAGAATGATGTGATCAAATGAGTTTGTGTTTTCCACCCTGTTGAACCGTGTAAAAGCCTCAAAGCTATTAATTCTTCAAAGTTCAACCTTTTCTAATATTTCTAATTTGTTCGTTGTTTTAAAGAGATGAAAAGAAACAATCATCAATTGTAAACAAGCCAATGTTCCGAATATAGGTCCACAATTTGATGACGATGGGTTAGTTTATAATGGAAAAATGATTGCATACCCACTTCTTGACAATCACTTGTAATTAGTAAATGTAGCATATCTTTCCTCTTGAAAGTGGGCGCCGCATGCATGATCAAATGTATTAAGAGAAAACTGAATACAAGATTGATGTTTTTTTTTGAGTTAGTAACATCTTCAATTTTTGCAAAAAATTGGCAAGAAATTTATATGAGGCCCTAATAGTGGGTGAACCAGAATGCATTACAAATGGATAACGTTGTGGCCTAACTTGAAAGGTAGAAGCATGGACAACCATTTTCATACCTTTTTGTGGAAAGGCTTACCACTTTGTGCCAAGGTATTTTTTTAGAGGTTATTTACTTCAACCAAGTTGTTGAATAATTTGTTGTAAGTGTCTTATAAATGGTGAGGGTTGAAACGTTACTCTTCATTGTCATATGCTATATGTAGGACCGGCTAGGTGTGTTGGGTCGTCCATGCGTAACAATTGCTTTTCCAATGTTCATGTGATGAGTATGATTGCATGGCATCGATGTTAATGTTAGCATAAAAACAAAAGCCAAACACATACAAAGTTTATGTTTTTGTTCCATTTTTCACAATGATTATTGGCTAGCATTTATGGAATCTAAACTACGACAAGTAGCTGCACACTGTCCCCTAATGTACCATGTTGGAGACATTGAGGCTTGGGGTTTTGGTCACGTCCAGGAGCTTATTGCTTCCTGGTTGCTTATCTTGGCTTCTCCTCTCACTTCTGAATGATTGCATGCTGGTGCACTATACGATCTTTGGTGTATCATGGTATCATGACGTAGAAATTCACAACGGCCATTCAACATGTCATAGATGACAATTCTAAAAGAGCACGTGGTTCTTCATGGTCATAATACGCGATGAACGCTTTGACACACGATTTTTAGTCAAATAAACATTTGTGATATTGTTGTAATGTGTTTCTCATGTCATGTTGGTAAGACAAATTCTGGAGAAATTTCAAAGTGCTGCTAAAACAATTCATTGAACCTTACGAGAGGGTGTGGATGTGCTACTCAACCTCGCCATATGGATGATTTTTCAGCAATGATATGGGGATCCACCATTAACGGCTTTATTGAATGGGCACGATTATCCACCATGGTTTGCACACTACGCTAACACAATCGATGACACTTATGTGTCAGTGATTGTTCATAGTGCTCACAAGTAACAAACATGAATAAACACTCTAAGGTTTTGAAAAATCGTTTAGTTTCACGCCACCTGATCCATCATTTATATTTATTACTATTGCTTGGGAAGTTTCTTTTCACGATACTCAAATGTATAAGGATACATTATGTTGAGGTTTTTTTTTGCCACAAGATATGTTGTGATCTTGCACACACATCATTTTGAGAATGGTTTAATTTAATGCTACCTTATCGTGGAGTGGTGTATCACCTTGAGGAGTTCGGACTAGGCAACCTGTGTTCATAAAACAAACAAGAAGCATTCATTATGAGGTGCCCAAGCACTCGATTCTATGGGGTTTGGTTGTTTGGACTTCTTTAAGCACGGTTTAAGGACTGCCTTGCTACAACATTGATTTTCAAAGTTGTCTCATTTTTTTGTGATTTTTAGTGCCCAACCATATCCTTGGTAGACAAGATGTATTGTTTTGAGGACTGTGAGAGCGAAATGAGGCTATGTAATTAGCCTTTACTTTGCCAAGTGTGTGTAGCAGGCGCAAAATATCAAGTAACAATAACAAAAGCACCAATACATAGGATTAGGACACACATGTAGGAAAACAGTGCTATTACGTATGTTGAATATAGTTCTCTTATTAACAAAATGGATTGGGTGAGGTAAAGAAACTCAATGCTTCGTGAAAGGAATGAAGCATGAAAAATCATTTATTCTTATAATCTAATTCCCATGCAATTATCAAAACGAGCACTACGTACATTAAATGCACTCTCCCTTTTCTTCTTCCCCATGGTCCTCATCTTAGTTTACGTTCTTGTTACTCTGAAGCACCGCATGCTCACGTAGCATCAACCCTTGATAGAGAATAATATTGAGCACACGAGAGGGGAGGGCACCCTTTAGGTGTACGTTCGACATGGACATCTTGTTGTCGCATTGTTACAAATTCAAATCTTCAAACATGTTTTTGTTGTTCACATCTTGCGCCACCATGTTCCATGGTGTTTTACGGCCTTCACAGTCTGTTTTGCAATCAAGATGGGCATCACTGTTTACATCAGAAGCTTCCATGTCTATCTGAGTGTGAAACACCTCATAACACATTGCAAGTACATCATGCACCCACGTGCCTCATAATGGCCCTTCATCTTTTCACAAACGGTGCTCTCCTACTATGTACTAAATGCACCTTCCACAACTTTGTTGTAAATCCCAAATTATGTTGACAAATCCAACCATAGAAAAAAATTTCCTAAACTATTTTTTAGCTTTGGAGTTTGAACGCTTTTAGTCTTCCCACGTGACAACGGCAAGATCAATCCTGTAACAAATGTGGTCCAACGTGTTCTACTCTTACCAACAACATTGTGTACTAACTACTATGTTTTAACCACATTTTTGCATTAACAAGGAATTTTTGTCAAAACACGAAGTCCTCAAACTTTGGATATGTAGAAGAATTGTTTGTAAGAACACTGTGCATACAAGCTTTGCATGCGTTCACGCTTGCATTGTCAGTGTCCTCTTGCACAAGAACGGGTTTTCTAAAAACCGTCCAATCCATAGCACACTTCCTAGTAGATTTCACATCTCGACACCCCTCATGTCATAGCCGAGTTCTTAGCACATCGCTAAGTGCCACGTTCCGGTTTGTGGGTTTCAGTGAGCGTGTTATGGTATAATGTAACGATGGGTCCTGTGACGGTTGAATTTAATTATCTCATGTTACAGGTTGCGTAACCGCATCATACATGTTGCCATAGGCACATAGGTAAACGTAACAGCAATGCATAGGACATGTGATGACTTGGCTACACGGGCAGTCTATGGGAAACTAACGTTTGACAACGTGCATGTTTCTTGATAGCAAGGAGGGTCCATGGAAATTGTTGAAAAGATATAGGTTGTTGGTTGAATGCACAACTTATCGTGCCAAACAATGAATTTAGTGAAGACGTGCATGAGCAATGATTTTTGCCTTTTGGTTTGAGTGAATAATTTCAAAGATGAAATGTAAATTCACTCCATTTGTTCTCGAAATCGAGCCTCACAATTTGTGTGAATAGAATTTGTAAGAGGTAAGGGAATGAAAAGTTGTTGTATTTTTTAAAAGACTAACACATTTGTTGTGTCTTAGGCAACTTGGTGCATTGTTTGTTATCATTTTGAACTAAAAAGGTAGAATCCTTTACTATGCAATTCATGAATTCAAAGTCGCGACCTAACTTGGATGGAATTGATTATCTCCATTGCAAAACTCTCAAATGCTTGATGGCCGATACGCGATGTATCCTCTCCATGAGTGCAAGCACAAGCATCCTTTGTAACGGATGAAAAAGGCTGTTCCGCATACTTAATTAGTCCATATTGGAACCCGCCCTAAGGATGCTTGGCTTGTCTCTTGTAGGACGTGTGGCCAATTTTTGGAGGTAGCTACGGGTTTTACATCTTATTTTCTATGGTGATTCGACTCCAATTTTTTCTCTTTTAGTTGTCTACTCACACAACGCATTTTCAATTTGTAGTGCTAATTGCAAAGCGCTAGTTTATCCGTTTGTCAATGATGATGTGAAAACCTTTTACTCATTTTCTAACCACTCCATGAAATGTTTCTTGACCATTTTTTTTGGCAGAATCCTTGGTCTACATAATACTATAGAAAAACTTTGTAGGAAATTCTAAGTCTAATCTAGGTCTCATTAGCACAAGTGCCTTTTTCATAAAAAGGAATGCTGTGTGAATAATTTCTATTATTTCGAACTTACAAAATCGAATAAAAAACAAATGACTTCATCTTTACCTAATTCTCTCAACCTATCAATTTGCTTTTTTTTTGTGCTTTTTAGAAAATTTCAAAAGTTTCAAAAACAAAACAAACGTATGAATTTGTTTCAAAAAATTTCTAACAAGATGTTATGTACCAATTAGTTTAAAGACGCCATAAGAATATACTCTTATTTATAATAAAAGACAATGTGTAATTTTTTTATACAGGAAAAACTGATCCTTTCATCACTTGAATTGTATTTCTTTGTTAAAAAACTCTATTTAAATACAAGGCCCATCATTTGACTTAAAACAAATCAGTGTATAATGGTTAAGAAAATTGATGTCTGTTTCGAATTTAATTTATGGAAAATATAATTATCGTGTTCCCATTATTTCAAGAAGGAATAAAAGATGTATGCTAATGTTAAGAAAAATTGTTTTTTATATTACAAGGCATGTAATTAGTGTATTTTACTTCATGGTGAAATTTATGATATAATATATTCCATTGCATGAAAAAAATGGCATCGTGGATTTATGAGTACAGTTTCGTATTATTACTTGCAATGAATTTTAATTTTTATTTCAGATTTGTGTTCTAAATAAATCATTCGTTAATCAGTTTATATGTTAAGAATAATTTGAGGAGATTTGTTATTGCTTACATGATTATAGAATTTTTATCTGAAAACATAGTAAAATTTCAAAAATTCATTAAAATTGAAGTAATCAATAACAAATTTATGCTTGTAAATTATTTAAGCTTGTCTAAAAAGTTCTTTTTAGAGATTTCCTTTGTACAAAACGAAAGAAAATATTTTTTTGATAACAGAATTCTAAAAGGATTTAATTCTTTATGAATTTTGCCGAATGATTTCATTTCTACAATTCATGGAAATTTTATATTCCTTATTTTATATTTTTATTTATAATTTAAGAAGAATGTTTATCCCTTGAGAAACAATTCAAGACAATATTTGCATTTCTTTTTTTTAATTAAAAAATTATTCTTTTAGTTACTTGATGTATCTTGTTGAGAAATTGAATATTTTAATCATAGAAGGTTTAATGGTGAAATAATTTGCTTAGTATTTTTGTTTTTTTCCTCAATGCAAAATTTTCTAATTTTCGTGTGGAATTTTAGAATATGTTATAGTGAATACTACTTGTAGACTATTCAAAAGTTTTTATAATGTTTTCATTTGTCACTTGGAAAAAATCTTTTATGTTGCAAAATAAAAGGCACGGTTTAACAAAACATAAATGGGTTGATGGAATTCAATGGAGATGATCTATTTCATTTTTAACTTCATTCTATGTTTTAGGACGAATTGAAATAACTCGTTTTATTTTTACTTTTTAATGCAATTCGTCTTCAAATTTGTCCTAGTTGGGTCAAGGTTTGTTTGTAAAGCTTTTCTTAAGTATACCGTAGTGGTAAGATTCTTCCATAAACATTATTTGATGAAGAAAGATCCAATCATTTGTTCGAAATTTGAATTTGATTTTTGTATATCGTCTGTGACAAAGTGGTTACCTAGCGCTTGGAGATCGGGGCTACCGATTGCAAAGAAGTTCCGCGATCCACAACTAAAATAAATAACCTGAGAGTCGAATCACCTATTTGAATTAAGAGAATAATTTCTTGCTATTTAAGCAGTTTACTTTAGTAGTTGAACCCAACCTGCATTCTCGGCGACTGCGCCGGAGCCGACCGCGGTTGGGGCCCCAACTTGGGGCCCCTGTCATTGAGCTCGCGCCCCGAACGCCTGACGCTGGAGGCCTCTTGCCAGACCCGCCACAACTGTCCCCGTCACCCTTGGCCCTTTCTTACGGATTCTCAAAACAGTACATCCATGTCCCACCGCCACACCACTTGCTCCACAGGTGGCGTCAGTGTTGGCCTAAACGGAGCCGTTGCACCTGTACTCGACCCCTACCCCTTCCTTCCTTGTTTCCTGGGTGGGTGATGCTGGCGTATCATCGTGGGGAATGGACGCCGGAAGTTCGTTGGCTTGACTCGGTGATCCGGTGAGGTCGGCCCGGGGGCCACTTGAGGCAACTGAAACGCTGCCACCCCTTGGCCCTGCCTCTTCCATTCCGGCTCATTCCTTCCTGCCNTCCTGGCGCTCTCTTGCCTCGTGCTCAACCTCAGTCTTCCACGCGCTACTGCCCTTGAACCGATGCTGCAGCAGCAGCGGCAGCAGCAGCATGATAGGGATGAGGTTGGCCGTCTGCAGCTGTGGCTCAACAGCCACGGTCACAGCAGTCAGGGTGATAATGCTCGTGGACTGTGGCACCACAAGAAGCAGCAGCGGCAGCAGCGGCTGTGGCACGCTCTTGGTGGCCGCTTGGTAGCTGGAGAAGGCTCTGCCGACGAGATATCCAGTGCCGCTGCTCTGGCTGGCGCTGCTGCTGGTGCTGCTAGTGCTGCTGCTGCGGGTACTGCCGGTGGCGCCGCTGCTGCAGGTGCAGCTGATTCCACAGCCGGCACTGCAGGTGCTCGAATGCGCCGCATTTGGGGGGGCAAGGGAAGGGAGTGGGAGAACATCGAAACGGGGAGGGCGAGGAAGAGCAGCATCATGGGGGTGGGGGAGGCGAGGGCACGCAAGCGCATGGAGATGCTGAAGCGGCCAGTTCAGGCTGGCGCCCTCATGGGAGGGCAAGGGAGGATCCCCGGGACAGTGCTGACGTGGCACGGTGGGCCTGTGTTGACGGGCGCAGGTGCTGCGGACTTCATCATCCCTTTCCATCGTTCATCTTCTTCCTCTGCTGGTGCTGGTGATGGTGCTGCTGGTTCTGGTGCTGGTCCTGGCGCTGCTGGTGCTAGTGATGATGCTTCTGGTGCTGGTGGTGGTGGTGTTGCAGTGGGGAGCGAGAATGTCGGCAGGGCACAAGTAGGAAGTAGGGTTGAGGGGGACGACGGGTCAGGATACGAGGGCATCAGGGTTTACCTGATTTTCTTCGGGTCGTGGACGCGCTTGCTGCTGAATGCGGCGAAGCCGGCAACAGAGGCGTTCGTGAGGTCCATTGTGGGGGGAGGAGGCGCTGGTGGAGGGGAGGGGGAAACGATCGAGGCAGACGGGGAGGGGGGAATTCAGCGGGATGATAGGGCAAAGGATGGAGGGGTGGTGCAGGAGCAGGAGGCTGGCGAGGAGGGGAGTGGAGAGGTTCCAGGCAACGCCACGGTGCAGGGATGGTGGACCACCACTCGCAAGCTCTACGTGAATTCCGCGCAGGGCACAAGATTCTTGTCCCCCCAGGTGGGTCTGGTTTACCACAGGTGTGTCTAGCTTTAACAAGGTGGGTCTAGCTTCAACAAGTTGTGTGTAGCTTCAACAAGGTGGGTTTAGCTTCAACAACTTGTGTCGACCTTTAACAAAGTGGGTCTAGCTTTCCCATTCTTTCCTCCTAGACTTTGCAACGTGTAGTGTTGGTTGGACTATTGGTTTGTTGGTCGGTTGGCCGGTTGGTATGTCGGTCGTTCAGTTGGTCGGTCGGTCGGCCAGTCTGTCGATCGGTCGGTCACTCGCTTGCTTGGCTGTCCGGTTGCTCGCTCGCGCGGTCGGTTGCTTGGTCGGTCGGTCGGTCGTTCGGTCGGTCGGTCGGTTGGTCAATCGGTCGGTCGGTCGGTCGGTCGGTCGGTTGTTCGGTCGGTCGGTCGGTCGGTCTGTCGGTCGATTGGTTGGTTGATTGTTTGGTTGGTCGGCTGGTCGGTTCATGGCTGGCTGTCTTGCAAAATGTCGTCCATGTGGTAGGGGTTCTTCCTAGACTTGTCAGCGTGCAGAGGAGAGGTTTGTGGGAGGGAGAGAAGGGGTGGGTGGGGAGCAGCAACCATTTTCCACCAGTCACCACGTTGCCTCAGAGAGGCAACTAGGAGATGGTACTTGCAAGTTTCGTGGATGCCTTGAAACGTTCTCTTCAGCTGGAAGACCCCCCCCCC
>SZWC01007093.1:56562-70783 GCA_023375785.1 Penium margaritaceum
GTCCAAATCCGGAAGCTGAGCTCCTAGCTCTGGAACTGCTAAAGCCGGCCTAAAGCGGCGGGGGCGGCGTCTCAAAGTCCTTCTGCCTACGGCTGGCACCCAGAGTGAGGCCAAGGACAGAGGTCACCGTCCGCCGCTGGCGCCGAGTCTGCTACTACACAAGGTAATGCGTGGCAGCTAACACAGCGAGGCTGGCGTGCCTAGGAGGAATGAATGGTGGCAGCGCACTATTGGCAGTCTGGGGGGCCAATGGATGCAGCGCGGCAAGCCCTTGCTTCAAGGTGGCGAGCTGTTGCTAAATAGCAGCCAGGGGGTCAGGGTTGCCGCCAACGATGCCTGAGGGCTGCTGTTGCTGTTGTTGTTACTGTTTTCGCTGCTACTACTGTGGCCGCTACTGCTACTATTGTTGTTGTTGCTACTACTGCTACTCTTGTTGTTGCTACTGTTGCTACTGCTGCTGCTTTTTTTGCTGCTGCTACTGCTGTTGTTGCTACTACTGCTGCTACAGCTGTTGTAGGAAAGGGGGGCTAGAGTCCCCCCTATAGACGAGGACCCCTCCCGTAACGGGCTGTTAGCCATAGTGGGTTATGGTGCCCCTCTTCCTTTGTTTTTTTTCTCTTTTGTGTGCTGCTGATGTCAGGAGTGATGTCAGCCTAGGATGGCTGACGTGTGCAGATGCTACTATAGTATGTGCAAGGCTACTGCTTTGTTTTTTTCTATTCTTTTGTGTTTTTGACGACGCCAACAATGATTTCAGCAGTGACGTCAACGGACAGTCACTGACGTGAGCAGTGGTTGTTGATGGAGCCGCTGCTGCGCGGCTGTAGCCGCTATTGCTACTGCTACTGCTTCTACTACTGCTACTACCGCTGTTGTTGCGGTGCTGCTGCAGGTGTTGCTCCTGTTGCTACTGGTGGTGGGGTGGGGATGCCTTTTTTTGTTTTTTTTCCCTTTCGTTCATCATAGCAAGCTCGTTACTTGCTGCAAGCGACGAGTAGCGAGTATCGAGCTCGCTACTCGCTGCTCCCTGCTCGCTGCTCGCCGCGAGTATCGAGCTTACTACCAACAGCTCACTGCTTGCAACGAGCAGCAGGCTGCGGGCACCTACGGCTGCTACTACTGTTGACTACCGCTGCAGCCGCTACTGCACCTGCCACCGGCTACTGCTGCTGCTGCCGGCTGCAAAGAGCTACTGCCGCTGCTGTTGCGGGCTGCTGCTGCTGCGAGCTGTTGTTGTTGCTGGCTGTTGCTGCGCGCAGCTATTATTGGACACTGCTGCCATTGCTTGCTGCTGTTGCTGCTACTGGCTGTTGCTGTCAGTCAAACCTGGATGAAGTCGCCGTGCGCGTCGTTGCCAGCAAGCACCTGACGTGGCCTGCCGCTCACCTCCTCGCGTCAAGCGTGGAGGTCAGTGTTGCCAAGAAAAATCCGGCAGCATTTCCTCTGACCCAATGGCCGTAGGAAATATTCTGACGCTGCCACCAGGCGGGTCAATGCTGCAGGAAAAAAGTCGGCAGAATTTCCCCTGCACTGCCGCGTATGGAGGTCCGCTGACGTTGTCTGGCACATGTACGTTTGTCTTTTGCTACTGTTGCTACGCTCTGGCTCTGATACCAAAAAGGAAATGCTAGGCATCAAGTTGGGACAACATCGTTGTTGATGCACCGTGCGGGCTTCCACGCTCGTTGCTTAAGTGTGCTGCCCTCTCAGTCTGCTGCTCTAGAGACTAAGTTTGGAAGCTCTGGGTTTGTCACTCAGAAATGTGCACGCCAGTATTAGTGCAAGAAAGCAGCTGGAAACTGAAAGAAACTCACTAGGAATGAAGGAGCAACGATGGGAGACCCCTCCAAGTTCTAGCTCCCCCCCACTAGTGTAAAACTTGTTACTCATCTAATCAGCCAATCAGAAAATTGTCCTAGACCTATTTACTGACAGGCAGGGTTTTCTTGATGAGCCTTGCCAGACTCCCGACAGCCCAAAACCCGGGCGTCGTCTGTTTTGCCTGAAAACTGGACCAAACCATAATATTGATGTTGCAAACGCAGTCGTGCGGTGAGAATCAGCTAGAAAAATAGCAACAAAGAGTTATGGCTGCCCGAACCCAGGCAGTGCCTACGATAGTCAATGATGCCAAACAGTGCCACACAGCAAGAGACATGGACCCTAGGCAACGCATGATGCTGCAGACGCAATGGCACAACCAGAAACAGCGCTGGATGTATGTAGACTGCATCTGCAGTGGCCGTGACCGCCGACGGCCCGACCGCCGAGGGGGCCTGCCGATGGAGCAAAGCACGTTGTCAGAGGGAGGAAGCTCCAGCAAACTGTGAGTAGACCTCATGGTGCGTCAGCTCCACCAAATGACAGTCCAGCTTCGTCGAGTCTCGCCGTCAGTCATCTACACACCGATGTTCACAAGCCGGGAGGACACAATAGAGTAAAATGAGAGATCCACGAAAACCAACAATAAGATCCAATAGCTTAGTAATGTAAAGAGGAATAACAATAGAAGACAACACAGTATAAATACCTGCCACGGCACATAGCGGGTGAAGCACGCGGCACTGTTAGTTTGTCCTAAAACCGGCTCAAAACTACTGTTTTGATGGTAACTCTGCGCATAGGCATCTGAACGCAACACCATCTGAACCTAGAGATGCAAAATCTTGAGCCAAAAGCTACAAGTGGTGACACACACAAGTCCGGCATCGATCGGTGGATAGACAATGCAAAACATGCACATCGAGCCCTAGAGCAAGTTCACCGAGAAAACTCTAGCGTCTGCAAAAGAACTACAGAGCACCCAAGCAAGTACCCGGGACATTGTGGCAGTCGTCCAGTAGTTGCTGATGGATGGAGCCACCACTCGTCTGTGCTCCGGCGCCAGCTGGGCCCGCATCACGCATCTGCACAAGCATCGACACGGCCAAGTGGTCATAGTAAGGTGTACAAACAGAAGGTAACAACTCACATCACAATACTCCCCCATGACTCGGTGGTACGCATGTCCAAACACATACACAATAGACACAAGTATGCAACAAGATGCTAAAAAACCCATGCTCACACATGTCACTCTCAGCCAATCTTAGGCAAGGGGCGCAGCCTGACAAAACGAATGGCCACCATGAACTTTTTGCACGCAAGTGCCTTGGTCAAGAAGTCAGCCGCTGCATGTCCGTGCCGACCCGGATAACGGAGATCACCTGCCGCTCCACAATATCATGCACAAACTGGTGCTCAACAGCAATGTGCTTTGCACATGCACAAAGTACACCAGAGTTCTTTGCAATGGCAAGAGCACTCCGGTTATCACAACCCCGAACGATGCAAGGCAAAGACCGACGCAACTCACGAAAGAGACGTTGCAGCCACCCCGCCTCAGCAACCCCAGCCCCAAGAGAAACATACCCAGCCTCTGATGAGCTACATGCGATGCAACCTAGCTTGCCAGTGCGCCACGACACAACGTTGGCACCAAGCAGGAACACATAGCGTGTCCAACTTTTGCCATCAGGACTCAACGCCCAATCACTCTCCGTGTAGCCGTCAACTACCACCGAACACTACCGTCGAAAGCAGAGTCCGAGGTACGGTGTGGACACCACATACCGCATTACTCGCACATCCGTGTAAAGGACTCTAGCCCAAGGACTTTTTGAAAACTGTGCAAGAGAGTTGACGGTGAAGGCAATGTCGGATCGTGTGGTAGTGGCCAAGTACATCAAAGAGCCAATCAGGCGCAAGTACAGGGTCACGTCCACTGTCTCCCCCAAGTCTACGGGATCATACACCTTCAGAGCATCTCTCCCGTCAGGTGTGATGGGGGTGGAGGCTGTGGGAACTACACCCAGGAGGTCAGCAAACCACTGCCCCACAACGCGCGTGTAACGTGCCTGATGCAACAAGAGTGTCCGCCGCTGACGATCACGCACGATCTCCATCCCAAGAAACACAACTGTAGGACCAAGGTCTTTCATCTTGTAGGCTGCCAGGTGACCTACCTTGGCCTCCTTCATGGCCACCATAGAAGGAGACGCAATCTTGAGGTCGTCCAGGTAGACTAGGATGGCGGTGAAGCTCTCAGTTGATCTTCTAAGAAAGAGGGACGGGTCCGCGTCACTCTGCAAATAGCCGGCACGTGTCTGTGTGCCGGTGATCTCCAAGTTCCAGCACCTGGGTGACTGTCTTAGGCCGCACAAGGCCTTGCACAAGCACCAGACCCTGTCACAGACCTCAAATCCAGGTGGCTAGACCATATAGATCTCCTTCTCTATGGTGCCATGGAGGAATACATTGTTCGCGTCCATCTGATGTAGCTCCCAGTCGTGGTGAGCAACAACCCAAAACAGAACAGGAGCGGTGTTCATGCTGCCAACGGGTGCAAATTCATCAATGAAATCTACTCCCTCAACCTACCAGAACCCCTTGCCCGTCAAGCAAGCCTTGTAGCAATCCAGTGTACCATTAAGCTTTACCTTCTTCTGGAAGACCCACTTTGCTTGTACAGCCTTCCGCCCAGGCGCGAGGTCGAAAATCTCATAGACATCGTGCTCACGAATGGCTCTCAGCTCATCCTCACAAGCAGCATGCCAAAAGTCTACATTGTGAGCTGACACTGCCTCGTTCAATGTGCGTGGCTCAGGCGTCGTCGAGGGAGTGCTTCGGGTGGCTCAGACATACGCCTTCGGACTCAATCTGACCACTACAAGGTCGGTTGTGGCATGGCAAACGACCAAGAACTCTCGGGAGACCAACTCGTGGCTGACAGGACATGCTCGATGCACCTTAGTGTAATGTGCCCGGACATTCAAGCCAAGGGCCTTCATGCCAGGTGTGCCACTCTGAACAGTACGAGTCGGGTGCCTGGGCGCTAAGTCAGCAGTCCACTGAGCCCTAAAGGCCAATGGTCGAAGACGACCACCGGGCTCGCGAGAGTAGCCTGATGCTGAGTCGCTCACCTCAGACTGCAGGGAAGGCTGCTGAACCAGAGCCGTAGGGGACAAAGGTGCATGCACAGGAGTGGGTGTGAAAGTGGGGACTGACACTGGCATGGTATCAGGTGTGCCATAGGGTAGTGACGCTCGTACGTGATCAGGTGTGGCAGAGGAGACCGACACTGGAACGGGATCGGGTGTGCCAAAGGGGTCTGACACCGGCACGGGATCGGGTGTGCCAAAGGGGTCTAACACCGGCACAGGATCAGGTGTGTCAGAGGGGACCGACACCGGCACGTGATCAGGTGTACCAGAAGGGTCTGACGCCGGTGGCGGGACACACTTGTGGGCACTTAACACCATCATGATGGGGGCGTATTTGGACCACGTGATGCTCTTTACGGGCTTCGGCCGTGTCACTCTCTCTGAGTTTTCGGAGTCACTATAGCTGCTTCCTTGGGCCCATCGCTACTTCATCCAGGCCACATCGGCTCATGAGGCTGCCATCGCCCATCAGCAGAGTCCACCTATTACAGCAGTGACTGCAACCCCTCCTACGCCTCTGTCCCACCTCACCAGTTCCACCTCCACTGCTTCCTCCTCCTCCTCCTCTATCCCGAGAGGCCACACTTAGGGCGTTGCAGCGGCCGCATTGGGAAAGAAGGGGAAGAAGCGGCGTGAGAAGGCAGAGCAGCAGCAGCAACCGGAGCCGATGAGTAGTGACAGTGGACATTCTGTCCACTGCTGTAACTGTGGAGGTGCTCACTAGTACACGGAGTGTGAGTAGCCCCTTGATTGGACTCGGATTATGCGCAGCCTTCAGGCAAGACAAACGCAGCGGATTTTCTTGAGTGACACACGGACCGGGCACGCCGCGACCATGACTGCAGTAGACGCATCCGTTTCACCAGGCGGCAGCGGTGATGGGGGCCCTCGGGATTGCACGATCGTGGAGCTCAGTCAACTACTGGCTCTTTGTATTCAGGGAGGTGCGAGTGTGTTGTCACAGCCAAGTGGTTCCGAGTCAGCTTGTCTTACTGTGTCTGTTTCCCATGATGATGCTTGTGGTGGGGCTCAGTTGGCCTGTGATGAGGATGGACCTGTGAGTACCGACTCGCTTAACGAGTCACATATCCGTGCTATCCGTCGTTGTCCTGAGTTCTCTGCTGAGCTTCCATCACAGGCAGAGTGTTCTGTGGCATGCTACTCAGTGTCGATGAAAGGTTGTGAGCCGAGTGGCACCTGAATTATTGACTCTCGTGCCACCCATTACATGACCTTTCGTTGTATTGACTTTGTTGTGCTCGGTCCCATTGCATCCGTTCGATCTGTTTGCATAGGGTCTGGTCAGTTGTTGCATGTGCAGGGAGTTCGGGTTGTGCGGTTTGATGGTCCGTCTGGCCCCTTGTACATTTCTGATGTGCTCTTTGTCCCTGCTCTTGAGCTCAGCCTGCTCTCTGTTCTTGCATGCACCGGGTTGGGTCTCACTATTGAGCACTCTGCTGACTCTACCATAGTGACTGCTCTTGACACACATGCCATCATGCTTCGTGCCTCTGTTGTTGATGACCTGTATTGTGTGTATCGTTGCATTCCCTCTGTTTCTTCTTCCCTTTTCTCTTCTACGTGTGTTTTTGTCACTGGTGCTCTCTCCCATGAGGACCAGCTATTGTTACATCGTCGCCTCTGCCATGTGAGCTCAGACACTGTGTCCAAGCTCATTCAAACTTAGCCAGCCCTCAGTCTTGACACAACTTCTTTTGAGAAGCCACCCAAGAACAACTTTCTTTTTTGCGCCCAAGGTAAGATGCATCGCTGCTCTTACCCTCACTTCTTCTCCCGGGCACTACGCCTACTAGAGTTGGTCCTCTCGGACCTTTTCAGTCCTCTCCTAGTCGAGTCCCTCTTTGATCGGGGTTGATATGTTCTCACCCTGATCGATGACTTCACCCGGATGTGGTAGGTCTACAGCTCCGCCATGAGAGCGATGCCTCTCTAGCGGTCCGCCTGTGGCTTGTGATGGCTGAGCGTCAGTCTCATCACTCCCCACACGTTCTTCTCGGATTGTGGTGGCGGGTTCTTAGGTGAGATGAATGCCTACTTTGCCAAGCATGATATCTTTCACCAGCTTTCCTCCCCTACTACACCACAACAGAACGGTGTGCCTAAGCGCTAGAAGCACACCATGGAGGATGCACTATGCGGTCTAAGTGCCGTCTTTCAGAGTTCTTTGGCTTTAAGGGCTTCTCCTACCTGATGTGGGTCTGGAACCGCTTGTCGCATGTTCTACTTCTAGACCATGTCACGCCATACAAGTTGTGGTTCGGCCATCGTGCCGATCTCCAACTCGCCCGTATTTGGGGGTCCCTTGCTTGTGTGTTGTACACCAAGGATGAGCAGGGCTCCACCTCGGGGACGCATGTGTACCTTCCTCGTCGTCTCCTCATGGTCAAAGGCCTGGCACTTTTGGGACCCTGCTCACCATCGCATAGTCAAGTCGCGAGATGCTCTCCTCTTTGAGGCTCTCACCTACCACGACTTGTCTAGCATTCTGTTGCTAGCTGCCGACCACGTTCCTACTTGTGTGGCCTCTCGACGGATGGGGGAGTCTAGCCTTACGGATGGGTCCGTCCGGGCCTCCTCACCTGTGCTCCAGTCTCCAGCTGCTAACGATCCAGCCATCGTGGCTGTGGGTCTAGTAGCATCGTCAGTTCTCTCTGGCACACCTGGTCCCATGCCGGTGTCACACCCTTATGGCACACCTAATCCCGTGCTGGTGTCGGTCCCCTCTGACACACCTGATCCCGTGCCAGTGTTGGACCCCTCTGCACACCTGATCCCGTGCCGGTGTCAGACCCCTCTGGCACACCCGATCTCGTGCCAGTGTTGGTCCCCTCTGCCACACCTGATCCTGTACGAGCGTCAGTACCCTCTGGCACACTTGATACCGTGCCAGCGTTAATCACCTCTTTCACACCCACTCCCGTGCATGCACCTATGTCCCCTACGGCTGTGGCTCAGCAGCCTTCCCCGTAGTCGGAGGTGAGGGCCTTAGCATTGGGCTACTCCCACGAGCCCAGTGGTCGTCTTGGACTATTGGCCTTTAGGGCTCAGTGGATTGCCGACTCAACGCCCAGACGCCTGACTCGTAGTGTTCAGAGTGGCGAGCCTGGCACGAAGGCCCTTAAGTTGAGTGTCCGGGCAGAGTACGCTGAGGTGCATCTAGCATGACCTGTCGGCCACGAGTTGAGCTCCCAAGAGTTCCTGGTCGCTTGCGATGCCGCAGTGGATGTTATAGTGGTCAGAGCGAGTCCGGATGTGTGTGTCTTAACGACCCGGAGCACTCCCTTGAAAACGATTGATCCAAGCCCGTTGAAGGAGGCATTGTTAGGTCATGGTGCAGAGTTGTGGTGTTGTGCTTGTGAGGATGAGCTGAGAACCATCTGTGAGGAGGGTCTCGATGAGCTTTTCGACCTCCCGCCTAGGCGGAAGGCTATACAGGCAAAGTGGGTCTTTCGCAAGAAGGTGAACCCTGATGGCACAGTGGATCGCTACAAGGCTCGCTTGACGGCCAAGGGGTTCTTGCAGGTCGAGGGAGTAGATTTCACTGACACTTTCAGTGCCGTTGGCCGCATGACCACCGCCCGCGTGTTCGGGGTTGTTGCTAACCATGACTAGAAGCTGCACCAAATGGACGTGAACAACGTATTCCTCCATGGCACCTTAGAGGAGGAGATCTGCATGGTCCAATAACGTGGATTCGAGGTCGGTGACAAGGTCTGGCACTTGCCCAAGGCCTTGTACAGCCTAAAACAGTCATCCAGGTATTGGAACTTGGAGATCACCAGCACACTGACACGTGCTGGTCACGTGCAGAGTGACGCTTACTCGTCCATGTTTCTTAGACATAAAGCTGAGAGCTTCACCGTCATCGTGGTCTACGTGGATGACCTCCTCATTGCGTCTCCTTCTATGGAGGCCATGAAGGAGGCCAAGGTAGTTGTTCAGGCTGCCTACAGGATGAAGGACCTTGGTCCTGCAGTTGTGTTTCTAGGGATGGGGATCGTGAGTGATTATCAGCAATGGACGCTCTTGTCGCATCAACCACGTTACGCCGGCATTGTAGCGAAGTGGTTTGCTGACTTCCTGGGTGCAGTTCCCACAGCCTCCACTCCCATCATACCTGACGGGCAGGATGCTCTGAAGGTGGATGACCTCCATACCTAGGGGAGACAGTGGACGTGACCGTGTGCTTGTGCCTGATTGGCTCTTTAATGTACTTTACCACGACCCAACGTTGCCTTCGCCGTCAACCTCCTTACACAGTTTTCACAGTGTCCTCAGACGAGAGCCCTTCACGCGGTTGTGCGAGTGGTGTGGTACGTGGTGTCCACACCGTACCTCAGACTCTGCTTTCAACGGTAGAGTTCTGTGGTAGTTGACGGCTGTATAGACAGTGACTAGGGGTGGAAACCTGATGGTCGTAGTCAGACAGGCTACATGTTCCTGCTTGGTAGCACCGCTGTTTTGTGGTGCAAATACAAGTAGGGTTGTATCGCACGTAGCTCATTAGAGGTTGAGTATGTTGCTCTCGGGGCTGGGGCTGCTGAGGCGGTGTGGCTATAGCGGCTCGAGGTTCTGCATCTCTAGGTTCAGACAGTGTTGCGTTTGGATGCCTGTGCACAGAGTTATGATTAGTTTTTTGCCAGTTTTAAGACAAAGTGACACTGCCCCGTGCGTCACCCGTTGTGTGCCGCGGCAGGCATTCATGCCGTGTACTTGTCAGTTGTCATTCCTCTATGCATTACTAAGCTATTCAAGCGTATGAGACTTTGCGCGACCCTCTAGCCTGATCCTTGGTGTTTCTTGCACCTGCTTCCTTCCTAGTGCGCCAGCTGATTGGAAAATGTCGCCACGTCAGTAGCAACAAGATTAGGAAGCTTCATAGCAACTTCTCATGGTATCATGGCCCCAATACTGTTGAGAAACTTCTGAGAACCTTCCTAACTGCTTGCCACTTAACTAAGCGTCAACGCTCTGTCAGTGTGTGAAGACGGTCACAAGTCATGCACTAAACTGCAAGGGTCTGGGTAGGGACACGCACAAAGTGTTAGGAACCACATAATTGAATATGATTGCAGAGAGAGTCAACAAATGATAGGTCCACAGCATAAATACTTGCCGCGGCGCATGACGGGTGTTGCACGCGGCGGTGTAAGGTCTCCTAAAACCAGCCCAAAAACACTGTTTTGGCCGTAACTCTGCGTAGACAAATCAGAACGCTACGCCGTGTGAACCTAGAGATGTAGAATCTCAAGCCGGACGCTACGAATGGTCAAACGCATGAGTCCGGCACCGATCGGTGGACAGACAAAGCAAAACATACAAATCGGTCTCAAGAGCCAGTCCAACGAGAAAACTCTAGCGTTTGCTGAAAAACTGCAAAGCACCCCTGCAAGCACCTAGGACGTCGTGGCAGCTGTTTGGCAGCTGCTGGTGGATGGAGCCACCACTCTTCGGTGCTCCGGCGCCAGCTGTGTTCGCATGAAGGATAGGCTGCAGAAAAGCAACAGAAAGACCGAGACAGCATCCACGACGATGGGACTATCGTCGGTCAGCTTCAAGTGGGTGGTCCACCACCTGCCGACACGCCGGTGCCTTCGGGGTCTGCATCGAGAAACATGTCGTCGCGCTCTCTTGTACCGCTACTGTCCTGTCCATCGCTCGTGACTGGTGGAAGCCACACACACCAACACTCCGCCTGGGTGACACAATTCTCAACCTTACTATGTCTGAGCGAAGGCAAGGAAGGATGGCTCAAGCAACCAATCATAGCGAGCACCGATCGAGCATACCACAGCACAGGGCCTCCTCGTGACAATGGTGCATCCCACCAAGTGCCCGGGTCTCGACCATGCAAGAAGTCAATCACACACCTACGTGTCAAACATCGTGCAAGAGAGACAGAGAAACAAGGTCTCCTCGTGACCCCGGAAAATGTGTCCGGGTGTCCGGGTCTTCACCACACCATGCATTGATCATGCATGATACATGTCAAACCTGATGCAAGAGAGACAGAGATACAAGGTCTCCTCATGTCTTTGGGTGTCCAGGTCTCGACCCCACCATTTATGGATCATGCATAACACATGTAGGCAATGGGTCTCTACGTCACACTGTTAGAACTCACTAGGTGCGCAGGTTTCGATGAGCATAACCTCGACCCTAGCATTGTGGCGCACCCCAAGTAACCTCGCTATCCTCAAAAGAGTGTGAGGCCAAAGCCCACACACCAACACTCTCCATGGGCTCCAGAGGCTGACAATATGAGCAAAGCTTATATCTGCTCCCAACACAATCCTTGAGGAGGGAGCACAGCTCCCCCATGGCCACATACCCCTGCACAGCAACAACAAGGGTGATGATGATGTTGGTGGGATGTGGTTGCACAGAGCCTCACCCCGGAGCGCCACCGTCGCTATTGTCGTTGACGCTACTATCGTCATCTGCTGATGTGACTGGTCCAACGCTAAGGGCCTCCTCCAAAACAATCGCCTATTGTATAGCCTCCAACTACTAAGTTGCATGTCGCCTTGCAGCCTGCGTAACGTCCAGGCGCGTGTGGAGCTCGACGAGCTCTGACGCGGTAGCCGACCGGCTAGGTGCATCTACGGCATGTTGACGGTCAGTTGTGGAACAAACCTGACTGTCGACCTTGATCGTGTGTGCGTCGGCAAAAGCCAGAGCCTCCTATAGCCTCACGCTCTCAACCTGTAGGAAGGAATGGAGCTGCGCTTGCTCATCGCACAAGTCGATGTCCTCTGCGACAGTCGTCGACTCAAGTGCCTCCGGGCCACGAGGTGCTGGTAGAGCATGAGCGCGTGACAATGAGTCGCCACGTAAGTCATCTGGGGCTGTAGGAACGACTGCTGCGAAGGCACTTGCTACTCGTGACACACCTATCTCTTGGCCGTCAACTGCAGGTTGGACATCGGCAAGTGTAGATACATCTGCATCCGTGGTAATGTCGTGGTCATCGAAGGTGCGGTCAGTTGCATGGTGCTCCTCGCGACCCCTGGTGCGCATCCCATTATCCTCCTGCTGCTCGATATCCACATGTCCCAGACGTGCATCCTGTAGAGACCACTCAGCTGCCTCGAGACGCTTGTGTACATTCTCCACACACTCCTCGACAACCCGTCGTGCTGAAACATCCATAGTGTAACAACAGTTGCTGGCCTCCTGGAGCTCATCCATGAGACTTTGCACGTGTGCCTCCGCTCCAGCCACGACCATGTCCTGCTCGTCAACCGCGGAGAATATGCACTCGGGTACAGGAACTACAGCTTGGACGAGAGTAGCTGTGTCGTCAGCTAAAACTGCCACGGTGTCAGCGACACCGGTCAGAGCAGTGATGAGCCGGAGGTCCGCAGCTCGCTCTGCATCCTCCACGCCGCACACGCGGACACTTGCGATCACCGCGAGGCCACCTTGTGCTTGTGTCGCGGCTACTACAAGAAATGCAGCGCATTGGGCCTCTAATTGTGCCTTCGACCTTGCGTCCGACCACTCCACAACGGACAACTGATCCTCATAGAGGAAGTCTGCCTCGTGCTGGCGGTCCATCACTTGCTCCTACTGCCGAGCACTATCTGTCAGAACCACCTGGGCGTCTGCTGTGGGCCAAGCATCAGCATCTCTATGACCTGCTCCTCCCGCTGCTGCTCTCGGCACCATGGCAACTGTCTCAACACTAGCTAATGTGGGAGTGTGCACATTGTCAGGCGCACCTCTTGCATCGGCCGTCGTCACGTCATCCACCAAGGTATCAACGATCACCATCTCCATCCCCGACTCTGACTCAGCATCGGACCAATCCTCCTCTGACGAAGAGTCTTTATCTAGGCAAACCTCTTTCCCCGCCGAACCCTCCGCTAGGTGAGTCTGCTGTGTAGCGTCATCCGCCTCAACCATCCTACGCTGTACAACAGTCGCCTCACCAATGTCGAGCTCCACCAAGGTCGTCAGCGGACAAACAATCCCCTCCACAATAGACACCTTGGCAAGAGTTGTGGAGACTCGGCAGACCAACTCGTGGACAAGATACAAGGGGGTCTCGTCACTTGTGACTCCTCCCACAACCGCATGTGATGGTGCTGCATGCGAGCGACGTGCAAGATGAGCAACTCGCCGCCGAGCACGACGAGTGCAATAACGAGTGGTACAGCCAGGGGCTAAGGGTTCGTCTGTCGGCATGATGCCGATAGCCTCCAAGACGGAGCGGAGGGCGACGAATGTAGATGAGAGATCTGACATACTAGCATCGTCGGAGAAAGGGATGCAAGATCGGGAGGAAGGTGAAGATGAGTGGCTGGTGACACCTACAGCGGGGTGGCAGCTCGCTCGAAAGTCACGTGGTCAAGGAGCTGTTGGACCATGCGCTTGAGGTTCCGGACCTCCATGTGTAGGGTGACCAAATCACCACACAGAAGTGCTGTGGCATCACTCGGTGACCTATCCACTGAAGGAGGAGGTGGAGAGGATTGTTACTAAGGGGAATGCCACCCAAGAGGAAGCTGTCAGCATTGGCGCCAGCCATGCTGCATATCTCGACAGTACTAGCACCAAAACACTTAAGACAAGTGGGACGCGTGTCACGGTTGCATCGAGCATTGTGCTTGTGGCGGCTGCCACAGCTGAGGCTCAGGCGTAGACCACAGCGCTGGCAAGTTCCACAGCCACAGTGCGTAGCTCATGTCAAGAGCTAAGCGGAGTTGATAGTCTCACACACTCGACCCCGGTGGCAGAATGCAGTACGTGGAGGGATATGAATGCAACAACGTCTCTCAGACAGGCTGTAATGTCATCAATCACGGCAACAACCTTAGCCCCAGTGTGTTGCTGCAAAGTTGCACCTGGTGGCGATGGCGCAACTATCGCAATGTGTGACCTCAAATTGCCTTCGGTGCCGCTCATGCTGCACTGGGTGCCGTCGTCAACAGACGGTTGTGGCCTCAAGCTACCTTTGCTGCTGCTCCTGCTGGTACTGTTGCGACTCTCGCGATGGCTGTTGTTACAGCGGTTCCCGTCGTCAGGCGACGGTAGTGGCCTCAAGCCACACTCAAAGGTAGAACATTGAACAAACAAAAGGCAAAACACACCCCTTTTCTTTTTGTTCACCGAACGCTCGGCGCAAGTGGGGTACCCCTTCTTGGGCCTTACTCGAATGCCCCACTCGAGGACCCCTCTCTCCTCTTTGTCCTTTTTTTCTTTTTTTTTTGTGT
>SZWC01007093.1:109887-123464 GCA_023375785.1 Penium margaritaceum
ACAACTTAGAGATGCACATAGGGATTCACAACATACTGCTGCTCTGCGCGCCAGTGATGGCCACCACAGCGAACGACAGCCCGTGACTGGATAAGCTAAAACCATCTGCGAAATCAGAAAATGCAAATCCTTAAAACTTTGCAGACCAAAACGTACCGCTGCTCTGCGGGCCCATGATTGCCACCACAGCGTACGACAGCCCATGGCTGAAGAGGTCGATCTGCTTTGCGAAATCGCCGAGGCCGGATTCGTTGAAGTCGCCGATGCCGGA
The DNA here is from genome assembly GCA_023375785.1 of Penium margaritaceum. NCBI lineage: Eukaryota > Viridiplantae > Streptophyta > Zygnematophyceae > Desmidiales > Peniaceae > Penium > Penium margaritaceum. The sequence continues at coordinate 110,159 of SZWC01007093.1, forward strand.
CACCAGCTGCAGCGTCTTCGGCTGCTGCTGCTCCTGCTGCTGCATGACCTCGCCGCCGCCGCCTTCCCCCACCATCCTTCAGATGCTGCGTCTGAACTCTTGGGATGTCTGCCGAGCTTAATTCAAAGCTGCCCCGAATCCTCCTGTTGCTTTCTCCGCACGCAGGAGCAATTTGCTTCACCGATTTCGCCGCTAGGGAGATAAGTCCACGCTGAACTTCACTTGGGTCAGGAGCTCTGTGGAAAGTGAATCAGCTCCTGATGAGGCCTGGATCGATGAGTGCCGTGATCGGGCAGTTTCAGCCAGGTTCATTACTTTTCCGGCTGAAACCTCATGTCGCAAGACCGTCTGCAGAACGTCTGACAGGTATGTTTCCTTGCTGCGACGAATCCGAAGATGGACTCCGCCCCAGATCTCGCTCCACACTGGCCTGTACCAGACCCCGTGAGATACTCCCCTTCCTAAAATCAAGTGGCTGGCAGGATCAGTGGGATCTGCGTCCTTGTCTGAGGTGCGGTAGGACCGACTGGCAGGGTCATGCCGGTGCTGCTCACAGGTGGACTGCGGCCGTTGCCGCCGTCTGGTTCGGAGACGGTGAGCGCGCGTGCAAGCCAAGTCGTGCTTGGCGCTGAGTCGCGACGGCATTTTTGGGTTACGTAGTAATCCATCATCGGTTCGTGGACCTGTTTTCGGGACGTCCGCCAACCTGCAATGAATGACTGGTACTTTATTTCTAAGTAGGACATACCAAATAACGAAAGAACACTCGACAGGGTCGAATTTCAACCACGTACAAGCTCTGGCGCTCTCACACGATCCGGACTGGTCAACGAGACGAGCTCACTCGAGCAAATCACTCTCCGGACGCGAGAGGAACTGGCGAGGAACTAACCTTTACTCACTCCAAGACAGCTGAACCTACATACCCGGATACCCGGATCCAAGTTATGATAAAACAATATGAACTGTTCAGTCTATGTGTAATGGATTCGATGGAATCCTTGGCCGAATAGGCCGAAACCTCAGTGCTTGAGGGTTCCAACCCTCAAGTCATCCCGTCTCACCGCCCGAAGTCCCCAGTGAACCCGCTCAAGCCACATGGCTCCTTCGACCGGTCGGCGTGGCGTTGCCAAGCTACATTGTGTGCTTCAGAAGTGTGAAATATCATGAAAACAAAATTATTCTTTTATTAAAAGTCATGAATCATTCACCTTCTCTCACCTTAGAAGTTTTGGTCACAAACGTAATTGAAACAAATCACTAACATATGATGGTCAGCTCATATGAATAAAAACAACATAAAATTAATAATTAAATACTTATTTTTCCTATCTTAAATATGATATTCACACATGAATTCATGTAATTGTACATAAACATGGACACACATATGGATACAATGAATGTGAAGAGCGTAGTCTATGGAACAAATCCATGTGTGCAAATGGATAAAATGAATCATTTATTAAAAAAACAATTAAATTCACCTTTGCACGAATGATTCCATGAAAACTTTTCCAGCGACGTTCACATTTGAAAGCACTTTGAGAAGAGGACAAACATATTAATTTAATAATAAAGAAAAAACATATTGAGCATAGAATTCAAAATAAACTTGTAGTTTTAAATTATTATTTCCCGACATTTGTATTCAAAGCTTTTTTCATTTCACTTGTAACCAACTTTGCATAGGTTACTACGTCACTTTGTGCACCTTAATGCAACATTGGATCCTTGTCCACTATTAAGGAAGCAAGCAAGGCTCCCTCCCTTTGGCAGTAGAGTCTCTGTTAGTTCACCACGATTTCAATTCACCAATGGCAACCCGTTCTGAACTCCCCTTCCCTATTGGACACGTCCGGAAAAATTGTTTTCACAACCATGCCTTCATCAGAATTGGTACCTCTCTTGCTATGAAGACAAGGGCGAGTCCTTCACCTTGTCTTCGCAAATGGAAATCGGCAACGTAACTAGCCTTGCCGGACGAAGGCAAGTGTGTGAAGCAAAGGTGGGGCCAGCCGAGCTTTGCGGTTGTGACCATGTTCTCTTGAGTTGCGCTTGCGCGACAACAGTTCGATCAAGTATCCTATTCGCTGCACCCAGGGAAAGGCCGCCTCCACATCGGCTCGTAGCAACTCTACCACGTCTTCGCACGTGTTCAAGTTCAAGATCGAGAGACTACATGAACTTCAAAGCAAGTNGGCGAGTCCTTCACCTTGTCTTCGCAAATGGAAATCGGCAACGTAACTAGCCTTGCCGGACGAAGGCAAGTGTGTGAAGCAAAGGTGGGGCCAGCTGAGCTTTGCGGTTGTGACCATGTTTCTCTTGAGTTGCGCTTGCGCGACAACAGTTCGATCAAGTATCCTATTCGCTGCACCCAGGGAAAGGCCGCCTCCACATCGGCTCGTAGCAACTCTACCACGTCTTCGCACGTGTTCAAGTTCAAGATCGAGAGACTACATGAACTTCAAAGCAAGTGTTAGCAAACACACTTTTCTTTCATCATGTGTGTGTCCGACGTCAATGACAATCCGTCAGGTTATAACTCACGCAAACGCGGGAGCATTCAACGACTCGTTAAAACGTGCTACAGTTTCGAGACTGTACCAACCCCTAGCAAATTCAAGTCACTTCGCTCAAAGCATGGCCATTTGCGAGCACTCCATCTCGAGTTCGGACGGGAAAGCAACCATAACATGGCAGGGGAGTCCAACTTCCTTTGGTGTGGACGACGCTAAGGGGGTGAATGGACACTATCATTCTGATATTGATTCTTGGGTTGACTGACGGGACACGGCCTGATGAAAGGGTCGGCAAGAACTTGCACATGCTAGTGAGTGCGCCAATTCCAGTTTGTACAATAAATCACATAATCAATGCTTGCCGCCAATTTCTATTGATTGTACCCCTAGTTTACCCCATGTGTCTTTGCTCCCAGTGTCTAGGTAATGTCCTACATGCGAAAGAGGAGAGAATCAAAGGACATGCCTGGGGTTAGGACGTTAAGTTAAAACCCTACTTTAAAAATAGTTTCGAGCACTGATCAAAGACACCGTCAGTCTTCCAGCACCGTCGAAGCGCTGCTTCGTGGCCGCTTCCATCGGTGCGACGCGGAGTAACAGCAATCGATGTCAACAGTCGCCTAAAAAATCAGGTCGGAAGTCCGTCATTTTTGGAGGTTGAGAAGCGTGAACATGACGAAGACGGATCACTGGTCCCACTTATTCGAGTCGGTTCCCTCGTGCTCGCAAAACTACTAAAGAATCAGTTTTCGACCGCAAAATTGATCAAACCCTCCAATAAAAGTTAACATCAAAGTGTCGGTTCACCCCCTAAAGAGAAGTCCCCGAACACTATGGGTTCGACACCGCATCCAGTAACGGTACGTTTTTGTGCATGGGTGCAGATTCTATGCTTTAACTTTGATTTTAATTATGTGATCTGCGAACTTGAGAAGCGGGACACGGTCCGGCGAGGTTTTTGAAAGCGATTATGATCGTTGCAATTGCGCAAAGAATTGGGTTAAGAATGAAAATTCATGCGCTGGTTTCTGTTGAACGAGGTGATTCTATGCTCGCTCATGCATTACGATTTTGACATCCTCCCAGCAGAACGCACTTGGAGGCTGCACCAAGCAACAGCAACATAGAGGGGGCATTTAGCCCCATTTCTTAACAGTTTCTAGAACCTATGGTAGCTCTTTCCAAGCTCTTTCATAATTGAATGGCCTAAAAAATCATTATGCATGCGTAAGAATGTTGCCCACGTTTTTTCTTATGATTTGGCTTTCTGACCTACCATTTATTCGTTGTCTATGGCCCTCTTTTAAGATTTTTCAAATTTTGGCGGCTAAGGGTGAGTGCACATTGTTTCTCCAACCCGAAGTATGGCCAACATTGAAGTCAAGGCATAAGGCAATGTGCTTGAAGAGCTCTCGGACCTCAGGGTGGGAAAAGAAGAGGTAAGACAATGAAGGACATGGCAAGGAGCATGTTTTGTACAAGAAGAATGCCTTTCATGCCCCTTACTTGATACCTTGAATTGTGAAGACAACTCACACCTCTCCTTGTTCTTTATCTTTTTCAAGTTTCAAATTTTCTTATGTCATGGGATTCTTACATCCTGGATGTACACACGTCCCTAAACTTCATGACTTGTATTATTGGCATAACATGTATGTCCCATACATGTTATGCCAATAATCCAAGTCGTGAAGGTTGATACATTTCACGTTAATCCTGTTGCCTTGGTGTTCCCAAAACCCCTCGACTTCTTGTCAGATTTTCTTGAAGCAGGTACTCACAATTCGTCATTGCATGCACAGCTGACCTTGAGCATCCAACATCCCATGCACTGATCGAACTTGTATTTTCGCTTGTATGTGCACCCTTGTCAGTGATGAAAATTCTTATCGAAGCACACCTACCGCTAGTTATAAACTACTCAAGTGTCCATTTATCCCAAATCATCAGCTGCCATGCAACTTCTACATGTTTTTCAAGTAAATTCCACTAGGCGTATCAAAGTACAATGGTACTTTAGATATATTCAATGACTTTACTCCTACACAATAACCTGGCATAATTCCTTCACGTATCTCCACATTCTACAAGTTTGTAGACCTCACAGGAACGATAGTGAAAAGATCAAGCACAACCAACCATGAACAGTGGTAAACCAACGAAGACTTATGTAATGGAGGGATGACGAAAGTTGATTCACAACGCTCTCGAAACAGCCCAGACAGAAACAACTACAAGCTATGCAGCAAATGGCATGGGACCACTGACTTCCGGGACCAATTTTATGGAGGATCCCTTAGGCTTGGCAAATTTCTCGCCCTCACCCATGCCGAGGAGACCGACACCTCGAACGATTGTAGGAGGCACCACTCGACTAGCATGCATTCATGATAACTTGTACCAGAAGGTGTCGGCACTCGAAAGCCTCAACAACCATCTCCTCCAATAACGATTCACGGATTTGAAAGAGGCACAAAATTTGCACGTGCGAGAAGCCGTGTTCACCCGAGAGAAACACCCAAGTCTAAAGCGAATCCTAAACCCAGTCAACACTCTGTAAACCATTCAGTCTTGTGTACATTCCAAGGGGCTGACGTTGCGGATGTGGCTGGTGAGTTCGGAGGTATACTTTGTCATTCACGGGGTCAATAACAAAGAGAAGAAAATTGACCTTGTGTTTTAGTTTTTTGGTGGCACGGCATGAAGTTGGTGTTTTTATCTAGAGGACAACAACTGGCAGCAGGTTCCCGACAGAGCGAGACAAACGACTCACGCGGCCTCTCTCATATCATCGGTCGCATGTGTTCTGCCTCTCAAGCACATCAATCCAATGTTACAAGATCCGTGGACTCCACCAATTAAGAAAGATGAATGACAATTTCGATGCACAATTCAGGATACGACTATGTTGATAATGTAGCTTGACAGACTACGCATGATGTTTCTGTGAAATTCTCAACGCTGATGACATCGTCCCTAAAAATCGTGAATTCACCACAATAGCCACAAATGCAACATCCAGCAAGAATTTTCAACATTTGCCGTCAAGGACGACCCTACACAAATAATCACAATAGCCGATCGTGTTAATAGCATTCAGTAAATGCTCGAGTACATAACTCCATGTGCTAGTAACATCATAGCCACAATCTACACTGTGGCATAAGAAAGACACCTCCAATCTGATGGTGATCAAAGCCTTCAATCAGTAGGACCAAAGGCTCCACCGGACTTGCAAGAATCTAGCCTATATCTCACCAGTGCCAACTGGTGACCAACTGGGGGGGGGGGGGGGCAAAATCTGCGTTGTAAAAAAACTGCAGGGGGAAGGAATATACGACAAAGAACTTATCCTTATCTATGTTGGCCAATCATCCTCGTAAATGGCTCACAATGCTGGAAACAAGAGCTCCTCGGGTTGCAAAGTTCAACGAGGGATACAAGATGACCAACCGATGATGTTACTATGCGTGCACATTAAGGGTTGGAAAAGTCATAAAATGTCACCAACCCTATTGTATGGGAAGACCTCTCACGGCTGTATAGGCCATAAGCTGGTTTGAAAGCTGGGACTAAAGAACAAAAGAGGGATGTTTGAAGTCAAACCCGTTGAGGAAATTATTCAGATTTTTTTACTGCACGAACCTCTCCAATTGCAAATGAGAAAAGTATAGGATGTAACCACTTGAAGAGCTTTCCCTATGAGCGACCAAAGATCATCCTTGGACAAGATTTCCTTCATGGGCACAATCTTCAAGTAGACTATACATGGAGTGCATTCTAATACAATGGCAAAAAACCACAACCTTTCTCAGATCAAGCAATCCACAATGGAGAAGTTGTTACAAAATGCAACAGAGGAGGAAGTAGTAGGAAAGCTGCAATGACCACAATACTATAAAACACTATCGCTCGACGCGGCTCAGAGGTACTTGTGATGAGGAGCTCATATGTGGTTAGGCCATGGGCTATGTGTCCTCATCTATATGCTAGCAAATTTTGCCAAAGAAAGAGATGATTTTGTATCACAAATGGAGGATTTCGAAAGGAGTTTTGTTATTAATTACCTCAAGAGCTACATCCGCAATAAATCAAACGACAAGATGTACCTAATACTGATGTACAGTATAGAAGTCAAGGGAACTATCAAATGAGCGACCACAAGTTCACCAAGTCAAAATTCAATTGGATGAGCTGCTTAGGTAGGACTTTATTAGCCCATTCAAGTGACCATACGCAACCCCAATGTTTTGTTTTTCACAAGAAAGCATGGTGAAATACGGATGTGCATGGACTACCAGGCGTTAAAAGACATTACCATCAACACCTTTTGTCCTCTTCCACAAGCTGACGAGTACTTTGACCAACTTCGAGGAGCAAGAATTTCCACTACAATTGACATACGGAACAGTTAGTGCCTGATCCATGAAGGTGATAATGGCATCCAGAAGACAATGTTTTGCACTCGCTACTAGCACTTCAAGTTCACAGTTATTCTTTTTGGACTCAAAACTGTCACTGTGACATTTATGGAGACAATGAACATATCTTTGCTGTACCTCAATGACTTTGTTATTGTCTACCTTGATGATGTCTTGCAGTACAGCCGGAAACCAAAAGAGCATGATGCACATCCTTGAAAAGTCCTCAAAGTTTTCTGAAGGGAGAAGTGCTACAAAAGACTCTTGACGTTTGACTTTAGTTACCACTTGATGAAGTTTTTTGGTCCCATCACCAGCGATGGATGAAAAATGATTGAACTCTATGCCATCCTCACCATTGAAAGATCCAACTATGGACTACAACATGGCCACTAACGTTTCCAATCAAACAAAATGAGCTGTTATCTCCATGGCAACGACGGTGTCTTTTTTGCTTAGACGTTTTGCAAAACGTCTCAGCAAAAAATGAGCTGCTATCTCCATGGCAATGACGGTGTCGAACAATAGGTCGCATGCATGTCCCAAAACTTATGTGGGCTGGACTAGCTATGCGATGCACAAGAAGGAAATGTTAACAGTCATACATGCATTCAAGACGTGTTTAGAATGCCGACAATGTGTCATCAGCACCAACCACCATGCCTTCAAATATCTCAAAGATCAGCCAAATTTGAGCCATTGACAAACTCGATGGATGGAGTTCGTTGAGTCCAATATCGACTAGAACATCAAGTACCAGCCTGGAAAAATGTACCCAATGGATACAATCATTCTGTGACCAGACCTTACGGCTGAGATGAAAACACTAGAGATCCAACGAGACCCAAACCTCAAGCAAGTATTCACAAGGGGTTATGAAGAGTATAGCGCGCACGACACCACCAAGTTCTGAGTTGATGCACTTCACTGGTGATGATGATTCACTCATCAAATTTTCATTCCATCAAGTAATAATGTTAGGGTAATATTTCTACAATACAGGTCCAGATGGAAACTTCGTAAATTAGTACTGGTGGGACATGATTGCAACTGAAATTGCAAACTATTCCAAGATGTCCAATGTGTGTTGACGCAATCAGTGAAGACAAACCGAAACCCCGAGTTTGCTTTGACCACTACGGGTACCAAAAGAACCATGGCCGGACATATCCATGGACTTTGTGATGGGTTTGGTTGTCATAAACTTGAAATATTTGTGTTCATGAACACAAATATTTCTGTGGTTGTCCAGTTCTCGGTTCTTGAAGATGTCATACTTTGGACATCCATTCCTGAGATTGATGGGTAAAGCAAGTGATTGTATAGAATTCTTAAACAAATGCTCTAAATCTTATGCAAGCCACATGACACTAATAAGGTAGGCAGTCAGGCTGCCAATTGTTGAGCTCGCATACAGCTATTCAACCTCCGTTGCTCCAAGAAAAGAACTTTTGAGGTAGTTCATGGTAAACCATGTGCAATTCTGGCAAGTTTATAGAGTTCAAGTATAATACCGTACTCTACATATAGTGGTAAGAATTGGACGGATTTTGGGGAGAGACATGTCCAATGATCACAAAGACACATGCAACGATGAAATGAGCACTCGATAAGCATCCGACAAACACCTAGTCTCACGTCGGTGATTGCGTCCTAAAGAGCTCAACGAACACCTTGCTGCAAGGAATGGAGTGTGCAAAGCTAAACCCCCGTAAATTGGGTCATTTGACATGAAAGAAAGACATGCTGAGGTGTTTCCAAGCTTTGTCTACCAGAAAGAATGGCTATACAACTGGTGGTCCATTTCAACCGACTCAAAGTTTACTAAGAACACTTCCCTGGCAAGGAGTCCCTCCCACAACCGTAGGAAGTGGACAGGAAAACAGAGTACAAAATCAAAGACATCCTTAGAAAGTTACATTATCCTCAAGCGGCAGGGCTATGAAACATCGCTTAAAAAATAGGAGCCCTGTAACAACTTACAAAGGCGTCAATCACATCAACATCTATTTAAGCCAGCACAGGTCAACGTCTTGTAACGTGCCATGAAGTTACTGCTGAAAGAGGGGGGGGGGGGGGGGGCGTGTTCCCTCCTACACATTCACAATTCTTTGAATCCCATGAATGGGAATTTTTACTATCAACTTTATGGTTCACCAGACAACGAATTGGACCTTTACCAGTTGGTTGTGTGTATTTTTGCTCGCTACTCAGATTATTGATCCATCCATGTGGGGTCCATCTTTCCACCCTCCCAGCGTTAGAGATAGAACCAAAGCAGTGAGACAAGAGCTTGCTCAATGATCTTAATGGAACAAGGAGATGTGGAAGTTCATGTAGCTCAAAGGAAAGTTGGCCAAGAGCTCTAAACATGCACAGCTCCCAGAACCAAGAGAATTCTGGAATCTGTAGCTCTTGATGGCACTTGTAAAATAGGCAAGGAGTTTTAACAGTTTGGAGGAAACATTCTTTAGTAGGTACAGCAACACCCAAACTGGAAAAACATTGTTATCATGATCATTGTGGGCGCCTGTGAAGATAACATCTTGCCTCTTCCAACTCTAAAGGACTTCACTATGTCCCAGAGGGAATAAGAGGTGCAAAGAGTCTTAGCAACAAAGGGGTGGATGCCACACATAAATCCCGGTAATAGGAACCCCATGGACCTGACACATTAGCGTAATCGATACATGGGTTGGGGAGTTGGATGGGACATGGAAGTCATGGCTTTGTTTGTTTGTAAGTGATTCTTCCACACCCAATCCCACAACATCAACTCTTGATCTACGTCCCCATCAGCCATGACAACCTCCTGGATGTCTCCACAAGGTTTAGCATTGATGTCATCAACAAGGAAACTGCGGACACCAAGGGAGCTGGATCCATAATGCCACCCCCCAGCCGTTTCTGTTTTTACAAAAGCGAGAGACAGGACACGGCCGGGTGGTGGCATAATGGATCCAGCTAACTTGGTTGAAGCAAAAAATGGCACCCGAACAATCATGATAGACCTCCAAGCCTGCGTGCATCTGAACGGACTTCCAAATGTTGATGATTAACAGTAACAGGCACATCCGTCATTATTGTGTGAGCCTTGTCATGACTTTTTTTAAAAACAAACGATGTTGTTGCATACGCAACGCTCAATTTTTGGGTCTTACTGAGGAACTGTGAGTTTTGCTTGACAATCGATCTCGGTGTAGTACCAAGCAGGATGATGCTGAAGTAAAAACATTTATTTGGAGATCATCCATTTGATTAATACAACCTTCCAACTGAGAACTAGTTGTTGAAGCAGACCGTCGGATCACCAACTCTAGCCTGGAAAACAACTTTTTTTTGGAATTGGATGATACTTACACCACCATTAATGTGTCCTCTTAGTAATCAATAGCTGGCAGAAATCTCTTAACCCACTTCCCAACTCGACGAGGAAATTCTAGGAGGGGACAAGAAACCACTCCCTTTTCCTATACCCTCCCAGTGACAAGGACAGGCCTTCTCTATCAAATTCTTCTGCTCCATCTGATCCATCCACTCCATTCAGCCCATCAACACCATGTGATCCCCTGGGTGCCAATAAGGGACAAGGTGATTAGTTTGTGCAACTACGGGACCGGGTTGGAGGGGGTAATGAAAAAAATCTATTTTTTCCATTAGGTTCATGCGTTGAGTATCTTGGATAGGAGGACTTTGTATACAACAGATAGGGAAATAATAACAGTACAGTTGATGTGCCAAGCAAGGAAGTGAACAGTATTGCTAAGCCCAACAAATTTGTTGCCATACGTGTGGTTTGGTGTCTGTTCTTCATGATAGAATACATGTATGGGATTCCATGGAGCCCATCTGAGATCTGAGTTTCGATCGACATTGTAGAGTTGGACTGTGGGGGGATATGAGGAATTGGTTATCATGTATGGTAGGGTGCGAATGGTGGTGGTACAGGTAGTGGGGCACCAAAATACATGTGTGTTTTTAGTGTACCTATTCTCTCCTGTGAGGAATTCGATCTTTTCTGAGGGAACTAAGCTGATTGCTTTTTCTATGATTCATTTGATCCGGACAGAAGTTATCATAAACTTTGACGCCTGAAATGTCCGACCATGTTAGATGGCTAGTTCAAGAAAGAGGTTTTTGATTTGGTCTTTCTATGCGATACAAGAACCATTCTGATTTGGCTAGGCCAAAAGGCTTGTTTTTTTTTTTTGTTTTTTTTAATGAAACAACATTGAAGACTATACATTCATTAATGAATCTCACAACAATTTAGGAAGGTGGTGTGATTGTAGGATAGGTCTCCATCAAATTCATGAGGAATTCATGCCAGTGAAAGGGATTTTCATGTTTAACTTTGAGGATTTCAGAAACTTTTCCATGTTTAAGGAAGCTCTTTGAGTGACATGCGATAACTTTTCAGAGGTCTGTCAGGGGTGCCAGGAATCTGTATGCAACCCGAGCACTCGTGCTGCGATGAGGGTTAGGGGCCACAACATTCCAAGCCCTCCGGCTGGAGTGCGGATGATTGCAAAACTGTGTTTGATGAAGTGTAGTTTGCTGTCCTGTGATGGTAAAAAGAGGAGGTTGAGGAGGGTGTGTATAGTCTGATTGGATACATGCAGGGGTCAAGGACGCAGTTCAGAGTAGAAGATGAATTAGGGGTGATGTAGGAATCAATGGCGACTATGCAGGTGCATACTGTGAAGTGTGTACAACACCACAGGAGGGCGGTTGTTTTGAGTTTTAGAATAATTGTTTCTTTCCACATGGTGGCAGGTTGTGTATCATGACCTGAGTGGAGACCAAGGATGTGTTGGGGTTCCTCTGAGTTTTTTTTTATGTGTTGGTCATCAGAAGAGTGTGTTTTGGGGATGGCAGGGTTGTACGTGTCTGTGTTGCAACTGCCAGTATTACAGCTGATAGTGTTGCAGCAGCCAGTGTTGCAATTACCTGTGTTGCAACTGCCTTTGTCGCAACTTCCAGTGTTGCAGCAGCCAGCGTTGCGATGGTACAAGTTTTGGAGTTTGCGGCTGGTGTGAGGTGAGGTGCGGATGGAGTTGTGGTGGGTTTTTTGGATTTTCTGATGTTTTATGCTCTTACAGAGAGGAGTTTCAGCTAATGTACTCAATTCTTCAGTGGGAGAGCGCCTGTCGATGACCGCTTTAACAGAACAAAGATGGAGAGATCAAGGAATTTTTGGCTTTTTCGTCAAGGGGAGGTGNGGGGGGGGGGGGAGTGTCCAGGGGGTAGTTGGTCCTGGGCTGGGGAATAAAAGAGTGTTGTGAGGGGATTTTTTAGTGTGGCGCAGACATTGAAAATGTGGTTCAATGGCATATCACAGAATAAATCTATCTTGATTATTTCAAAAGAAATCCTGGGCACATGGTAAATAGCTCTGATTAAGCCTTGTGGTTTGGAACATTTAGAGATTGGTTCTTGGGTGCGAAAATTGTGGGTGGAGCCTTTTGGGAATGGAACAAGGGAGGGACGGAGGGGAGGGTCTCAGTCCGTGCATGCAGGCTTTCACACATTTCAATCACACATCTGTCTTTCACATAATTTCTCAAGTGTCTCTTTGCTTCCACATACATTAACTTTGCAATTTCTACTTGTGAATCAAAATCTCTTATGACTACTCAACCCAAAGCACTATGCAAATTATAACTTGGATGCAACTCGTGTTTGTCACCATCCTTCGTGGGGAGTGGGAAATTGTTATCATGAAAAACAACATGGTACACTCACGATGTATTGTGGTGCATTAAAGAAGTTTTGCAAATTTTTTACCATCATTCGTGTTCGTGTTAGTGGTTTACATAGCTTTACACGTGCCCAGTTTACTTCCTTTTTAGGTGTTGACCATGTTTTTTTCTCTTCATCCATATTTGTCTTGCAATTTTCATGAATGTGAATAGGGGCAGTCTTTCTATAGCATTGCACCACTATAGAAACAATCCTCAAGGGAAAACCTGCTTACAGAAAAACATTGTTAATATGAATTCCTTGCATCCCTTGTATGTAGATTAAACAACCACGATGAGCAAAACACACCTTGCATGGGAAGATTTTGTTTCTAGTACCATTATCACTGTGAAGGATTGTTTATAAGTGGCCTTGAAAGATCTGTGTTGGACGGTGAGTTCATCGTTTGGGGAATCCATTCAGCTCACATACAAAGCAAGTCTTCTGAAAAGTGTGGAACTTCTTGTATACCTTTTAACATAACATGAGCCTTTGGCACACTCTTGGCCCTACTGTGTAGAGATTTTGGCACTTCGACTCCTCTGTCTTCAGCAATTCCTTCCAGGTCCATGAAAGTAAACAAAATAGGGACAGAAGGAGGGAGGGATGATGGGTGGGGAC
>SZWC01007094.1:24411-38825 GCA_023375785.1 Penium margaritaceum
ACTTCCGCTCGCCATCTGTGAGCGCACGACTGGCATACGCGATGACCCGTTGGATGGGCTCTTGGACCGTTTGTGAGAGAACCGTACCAAGACCGTCCCGCAACCAGTCGGTGGTAATGGAGAAGGGGAGGTTGAAGTCGGGGAATTCCAACATGGGCGCGGTAACCAGCCGATGCTTGATCTCCGCCCATGCCGCTGCACACTCCGGCGTCCATTCGAAGGTCACATCTTGGTGTGTGAGCTGTTGCAAAGGGGGGATGATGCGGACGAACTTGCGATAGAAGGAGACGAAGCCAAGGAAGATCTTCACTTGAGCCGCGGTTGTAGGCTGACGCCACTCCTGGACTGCCGCAATCTTTTCTGGGTCCGTCTTGATGCCTTCAGCACTCATGACGAACCCCAAGAACTCCATTTCCGCTGCACCAATGGAGAACATGCCAGCCTTCAGCTTGAGATTGGCCACGCGGAGGGCAGAGAAGACAGCGGTGAGGGAGGAGAAGAGTTTCGTGAAGTCGTGAGTCGCAACCATGATGTCATCGATGTAACTACTCACGTTGGGAATGCCGCGGAGGGTGGAGTCCATGACGCGTTGGAAGGTCGCACTGGCATTGCGGAGGCCAAAGGGCATGCGGGTGAAGGCGTAGAGCTCCTCTGGTGTGACGAAGGCGGTTTTGGCGATGGAGTTTGGATGCATGGGGACAGCATGGAAGGCTGCCTTGACATCCAGCTTCACGATACATCCACGACCTTGCTGTCATTCCAAGATGTCGACAAGCAGAGGCATGGGGTAGGCATCTTCCTCCGTGACCCGGTTGGGGTCGTGGAAGTCAACACAAAATCTCTTGGATCAGTCAGGTTTGCCAACAATGACGAAGTTGGCGCGCCAGGGGCTCACAACGGGAACAATCACGCCTTGTGCTTTCAGCTCCACGAGACCTTCTGTGATGATCTGTTCCTGGTCCGGGAGTATGCGGTGGACGTTCTGCTTGGTGGGGGAAGCTGTCCCGGTGGAGATGATGTGGAAGGCATCGACTGCCCCAAGGTCCGTTGGTGAGCCGGCAAAGATGTCCGCGAAGGAGTCAAGAAGATCGCGGAACTCTTGTTTCCGCGATGGAGAGAGACGAGGGTGCAGGATGTGATCCCAACAAGGGAGAGGCGGCAGAGTCTGTGCACGGATGGGGTAAAACTCCTCCTCATCCTCCAGGGGTAGTCCTGTGCCGAACACCTGTTCTCCTCGCTGCCACAACCCGAGAGGTTGTTTTGCTCGCTTGGTGCTGCAGAATCTGCGGCGAGCTGTTGCCATTCCGCGGCCGGTACTAGCTCTGTGTCGAGTGTGACTCCTCCGCGGGCTTGGTCATGCTGGGGACGAGTCTGGAAATCCTCTTGTGCAGCATCGGAGAGGGAGAAGGGCGCACCGCCGGTGACGGGCACCGTCACCTGGTCTCCGACAGTGATCAGGGCGTATTCCTTGGAGCCCGTCGCGGATGTGAGTTGCATGACGCCAAGAAAGAACAGGAGGTTGACTTGACGCGGAAGGAGGTAGTCCATGCCCAGGAGAACGTCATAAGTTTGGGCTTCCATGATCTGGACGTCCACTAGTTCGTGGAGGGACCCCACATGCAAGGGGAGTCCCTGCACCTCTCCATCCCCGTAGTCCATTCCGCCAGCTGCGTTGCTGAATAGCCGACGCGTGGGAAGGATGCAATCCGCCCATCCGACCACACAGAGGACGCGGAAGGCTATCGTGGTATGAGTTGCTCCAGTGTCAATGATCGCAAGGAACTTCTGCCTACACATCCACACCACACAACAGGCTACCTCGTAGTGGCAGTTGTTGCGGCGTGGTGGTTCCGGAGGCTGCGGTGCCCATCCCCACTCGAGTTCCTCAGTGCTCAAGGCAGGTGGTACCTCTGCTACAATCTGTCGGGTATTCAGGGTACCATGCGGTGGTGTGGTACAGGTGAGGGAGATGCGAACAGCCTAGAGGCGGTGGTTGGTGTGGATAAACTCCTCCTTAAGCCGTGGGGCCAGTTTGGGATGGATGCGGATGAGGTCGAAGAAGTTCACCGACGCGATGGGGGTGGTGAAGAGCTTCTCCACGGGGTCCGCGGGGTCTGCTACAGCAGCAAGAGTAGTACGGGGAGCAGATTGGGTGGCCGCAACAGCCGGACCGTTTGTTTCCGCGGGATCCATGGCGCGGCGCTTCTCAGGGGGTCGCACGGATCGGGTTGCAACTACGTCCTTCAGCCGGGCCTCTATAGCTTCTGCCTTCCGTTGCAGGTCATTCTGGACTCGCACGGCCTCCTGCAGATCCCATCCGCGGAGTCCGAGCTGGCGCGCTCGTGTGATGAGTTCCGCTTCTTCAGGAGTGGGGGATACCTCTGTAGTTTTGTTATCCGCCATCGGCAGTCCCAGTTTTACAGTTTGTACCCCGGCTGCGGGGTTTGAGTTTGGCTGGGGGTTCGGCAAGATGCCCTGTCCAATTCCCTGGCTGGACTGCGGCTGACTAGTCGGTGGGTGCTGCGGCTGCTGCTGCTACTACTGCTGCTGTTGCCGTGGCCATGGCTGGTGGTAGTACTGGTGCCACTGCTGCACCATGGGATCTTGATGGACTGGGTCAGGGCGCAGAGCTGCCTGTCGGTGGCAAGGGCAGTCATGAGCAATGTGTTCCAGGCTGTGGCAGGTGTAACAGGCCTTGGGTTTCTCCTGTGGTGGCTGATTCTGTGAGGAGGATGGCGCGTGGGTATCTCTGTCTTGCTGCTGGCGCGTAGATCGCTGACGGGTGGATATGGCCATGGCGTCTTCTACCACGTCGTGGAGGGAGCTGTAGCGATCCGCAATCATCAGGCTGCTGACCTCGTCGGGGAGTGCGCGGATCAGGTTCTGCAAGAGGACCCACAGCGGGAGGCCTTCTCCCTGAAGATTCTTGGCCATGGAAGCCCAGGTCAGGAATTGGTCCAAGAATCTGCGGATGTCATTGTCCTTGTGCATAACCTCCTTCTCAATCTTCCGCAGAGCCTCCTCCTTCATTAGGTGCTTGAAGAACTCAATGAGGGCGGTGCCAAAGTCCTCAAAAGATGGAAAGGGTGCGCATGCATTGTACCAGTTGGCCGCAGCCCCTTGGATGTGGAGCTCCGCAGTGGCGAGGCAGAGGTCTGGCGGAATCCGGCCAATGCTGGCGTAGAGGGTGATCTGTTTGAGCCAGGTCCAGGTGTCCTTCTGCGGAGTACCCTTGAAGGTATCCAGCCGTGGGAGGTTTGTGGGCTAGGAGCGGATGTACTGCAGCTGAGGCAGAGTGCTGCGGCTAGTCGTTGATGTAGTCACAGAGTGTGGAGGTTGGAGAATTGCGTGGTGGATCGTGGAGTATCCAGCATGATGAATCTGCATCAAGGGCTGCCCCGTGGGTATGTGAGGTCCTGGCTACATGGGTAGCTGGGGCGTGTACGAGGAAGAGGGGACTGGTACGGGAGCAGTGTAGGGTGTGGAATAGAATGTCATCCCAGGGGGGGGCACCTGGGTCCCCTGCGCCGGCGGAGTCATCAGCTGTGGTATCCAATGAGCTTGAGTAGTGGGGGCTATAGCTGCGGAATTGAGAGGAGTTGTTGGTGGCTGGCAGTTGCAAGTGGTGGGATCGGGAGGACATGGGTTGTCATGGTCCTCGTGGAGTTCTGAACCCCCAGCATCTGCTGCGGTAGCAGATTGGAGTGACCCTGTGGCATCATCTGGGCCTGTGGCATTAATGATGGTGCTTGAAGGGGCACTCCTACCGACACGGGCCTAACTGGCTGCTACGGGTGGGGCTGTTGGTATGCAAGCGTGGCGGACAGGGGTGTCGGCTCCCAAGGGTAGGTGCTGTTGCATGTGCGGCACAAATGGCTGCTGACTCATCACCTGCGTGGTGCTTATCGGCTGCGGGTGCGGAGTCTTCCATGGCTGTGAGGATGGAGCAGAGGATTACATCATAGTTCTTGCTTGTATCATGCCCCCAATCGGCACATGCGGATGCATCAGTAGTTGGACTCCTGGAGGCTGGACCGTGGTGCTCCCCTGTATGGCGCCACCAAGCGGTTGGCCACCCTGTTGTGGCTGCAGAGTCGTCGCGGAGTGAAATGCTGTCGTTCCTGCTTGTGCCGTCACCACGAACTGCTGAGGCTGGTACCTCGGTTGCTGCACGGCTGATGCGGTCATCGCCTGCTGTTGTACTGGCCCTGTCGCGGAGGGTTGTGGGTTTGCTCCCACCTGCACACCCCTTACGGACTGTTGCGGTGGGTGAATCTGAGGCTGCGTCAGTCCGGTTGCTGCGATGTGTGCCGTGGATCCCACCGGCACCAATCCAGCAGGCGGTGGCATCTGATCCACCCGCCGCTGGTTCAACTGCAACTGCACGAATCTAGGCGCCTGCGAGGGTACCGGTGTCTCTGCCTGCATGGTTCCTGGCATCTGCTACTGCAGATGCATCAGCGGCGGAGTCTGGTCAGACACGGATATTGTGTTCTCCACGTGCATGGTCTCCGCGTGCAGCTGCGGCATGTTTGGTGTAGAGAGCCCCTGGGGCCCCGCATCGACAGGAGTCACCTCCTCGAGAAGTGGCTGCATCGAGGGTGATGAGTGCTGCAATGCTGGGGTGACGGTTGCCGGTGGCTGCTCTCCGCCAGGACGCCGGTAGACCAGTCTGCGGAAGGCCCCTAGCTCTCCACCAGCGGAGGACTGTTCCAACGATGGTGGGGCGTCGGAAAACCATTGTGGTGCCAAGACCACATCCTCCTGCCCCTCCCGCTCTTGCTGAGGTTGGCTGGATCCGTGACTGCCCTGAGTGTAGATTGTGTCCACTTCCACACGCTTGCCCAGCGCATCCATGATACGGCACCAGTGCAACTGTTCCAGCCACTTGGTCACCCTCCGGTGCTGAGCGAGCGGATTAGAGCCTGGTGAGGAGCTGACTGGGATGCAGGATAGTACGGGAGAGGAATCCCGGCTGCCTGTGTAGGTAATGGCTCGGCGCGAAAGGAAGCACCACGCTGATGATTGCTCCTGCTGGTGTTGTTGGTGTCGTTGCCTAATGTCATGATGCACAAAGCTTGCTGCCGACATGTACGACTGATCTGAAGGCACGTGCAGTCCCGCTGAGCAAAGAGCGAGGAACTGTCCACGCTCACCGCACCATGACAGTGATACCCCTAATTTTGCCGCGTCCTCAACTTTCCCCGCACTGGCCTCTTTCCGCTCTAGCCGCAGACTATGCACTCCTCCAACCGACTGCTTGGACTTGTTTCACAACAGATCTATGGCACTAACTTCGGACGACAAGCAGTTCCGCGGACCACAGGTATGGACCTATGCGTAAGAACCTTGCTGATGAGTGACACTCCGCGGTCCACTTCCTGCCACACGCGAGCACACCACCTCGTGGCTTTCAGCTCCTTTCTGCGGAACCTCGTTCCGTGGCCGTGTGCAAGCAAGGGCACCGCCGGCAACGCACTTCACCCTGAGCTTGGTTCTTCACGTACTCAGTCCCACAGACCATGGGCTTGCTCCGCAACAGACCTTCTAACTTCGGACAACAGACAGATGCGCAGACCACAGACCTGGAACTATGCGTAAGAAGCTCACCAGATGAGTGACACTCCGCGGTCCACGTCCTGCCACATGCGAGCCCACCACCTCGTGGCTTCTAGCTCCTCTCTGCGGAACCTCGTTCCGCGGTCGTGCGCAAGTTAGGGCACCGCCGGCAGCTCACTTCACCCTCGGCTTGGTTCTTCACGCACTCAGTCCCAAGACCGCAGGCAGTATACCGAGAGCAATGGAGGGCAAGGGAGCGGAATACTGGGAGCACGGATGGGAGCGAGTAAATGTCTTTGACAACCAAAGGCAGAGTACATGAAATGCGGAGTACTGATCCAAGAAAGCGATCAAGATTGTCAACAACTTGTGCTACTGCTGCCTAGGCCTTATCTACTTGGGACTCTACACGACGTGTCTACACGCCGTCGGTCTCATCCCTCTCACGTCAGCCTCTTTCCTCCTACTTGGACTCCACGCGATGCGTCTACACATCGCGGGTCTCGTCCTCAAGCACACAGGGAATATCATCCTCCTACTCCTACTGAGTCCTCTTCTACATCCGCGGCCTGCACACGCGGTCCTCGTGTTCTTCCTTGAATCTTCGTCTTCCGCGGTGCGTCTTCAGGTGTTCCTTCGTGATTGATGTGCCAACTCCAGTGCTGATTGGTTGCTGCTCCCCTGATTGCTCCGTCCGTATGCTGCCCTGCCTTCTGTGCTTGATTGGCTCTGCGACTATGCTTTCTCTTGCGGCTCGCCCCCTGTTCCTTCCCCACCGCGGATCTTCCTGCCGCTTCTTCCCGCCCTTCTACAGCTTCCGCCACAAGCACTTGAGATAGCCGTAGGGAAGCCGCTGCAGATGACAATGTCAACCTGCGGCATGTTCCCGCCATGTGGCCCGCCTACACTGCTGCTGTACTCCGCGCTACCCCATGCTCAACCGTGTTTACCACGGGAGCCAGCGTGCCTTGTGCGGTTCTCAGCCTGCCAAGGTCCCTCTTCCACGGATTAGCTCCCCCGCGGGCTAGCGGCAGAAGTTCCTCCTTAAAACTTCAAACAATTATGTGCAATTCCGTAAAACCAGATACAACTTTGTACAAGTGTGTACAACTTTGTAAAACTCCATACAACTCCGTATAAATCCGCACAGTTCCGTACAGCTCCGTAAAGCTCCGTACAACTCCGTGAAACTCCGCACAGTTCTGTACAACTCCATTCAAATTTGCACATCTCCGTAGAACTCCATACAACCCCGTACAACCCCATAGAAATCCATACAGCTCTGTACAACTCTGTAAAACTTTGTGCAACTTTCAACAATTCTTTTGAACTCTGTATAGCTCCATACAACTTTGTACATCTCAGTACAACTCTGTACAACTCTGTATGACTTTAGAAAACCCCGTACAACTCGGTACACTTTTTCACAACCCCGTACAGATTTGTAGAACCCGTACAACTCTGTAAAACCGAGTGCTAGTCTGTACAGCTTCGTACAGATCCAAAAACCTCCCTACAACTCCGTACAGCTCCGTACAACTCTGTACAACCCTATACAACTCTGTACATATCCGTACAACTTGGTACAACATTGTATAGCTCAGTACAACTCCATACAACCCTGAACAACTCCGTACAACTCTGTAATACTCCGTTCACCTTTGTACAATACCGTACAACTCTGTACAAATATGTACAATTTCATATAACTCCGTACAATGCGTACAACTCTGCACAACACCATACTACTCCGTACAACTCTGTACAACTTTGTACAACTTCCTACAACTCCTGAAATCTCTGTACCCACCCGTACAATCCCGTTCAGCTCCGTACAGCTCAGTAAAACTCTGTAGAACTCCATACGACTCCGTTCAACTTCACACAACTCTGTAAAACCCCATAAAACTCCGTACAACTCTGGACAACTCTGTTTAAATCTGTAAACTCTGTAAAACTCTGTAGAACTCCTTACACCTCCATACACCTCCATACAACTCTGTAGGACTCCGTACATTTCTGTTTAACTCGGTTCAACTTCACACAAATCCATACAACTCCGTTGAACTTCATCAACCTTTGTACAACTCCGTACAAATTTGCAAAACTCCGCACAAATGTACAACTTGGAATAACGGCATACGAATCCAGAAAACTCCGTACAACTCTGTAGAACTCAGTTAAACTCCCTACACCTCCGCAGAATTCCTTAAACCTCCTTACAATTCCGTACAACACCATACAACTCTGAACAGCCCCGTACAACTTTGAAGAACTCTGTACAACTCCATATGAGTGTAATCCAGTTCAAGTTTAGCTCTGTTCAACACTGCACTACTCCATACAACTTCATTTATCTCCACACAACTCCGTACAACTCTGCTCACCTCCGGAAAACTCTGCATAGCTCTGTATAACACCGTTCAACTCCATACAACTCTGTACAACTCCGTACAACTTTGTACAACTCCCTAAAATTCCGTGTAACTCCACAGAACTCTGTACAACTCTGTACAATCTCGTACAACTCCGTACAACTCCGTACAGCTCAGTAAAACTCTATACAACTCCTTACAGCTCCGTATAACCTCGTACGTTCCCATATGGTTCCGTACAGCTGTGTACAACTCTGTACAATTATTTTTTTCTCTGTGCAGCTCCGTACAGCTACATACAACTCCATACAACTCTGTTCAACACCATACAACTCCATACAACTCTGTACAACTCCGTACAAATCTTTGCAAATCCGTATAACTTTTATCAACTCGGTACAATCTCGTAGAACTATGTACAACTCTGTGTGAATCCGTACAACTCCGTACAACTCCGTATAACTCCGTACTAATCTGTACAACTCTGTTTACCTCTGTACATCTCCGTACAACCCTTTACAATCTTGTGCAACTCTGTACAACTCTGTACAACTTGGTACAACTCTGTTCAACTCCGTATAACTCTGTACAACCCTGTACATCTCCATTCAACTTCGTACAACTGCATACATCACTTTGTATTTACGTATAACCGTGTACAACTCTGTGAAATCTGAACAACTCTGTGCAACTCTGTATAACTCCAAAAAACCTCTGTACGATTCTGTACAACTCCGAACAACTCCTTACAAACCCAGAGAAATCTGTACATTTCCATAGAACCCCATAGAGCTCGGCACAACTCGGTACACTTTCATACAACTCTGTTCAATACCTTACAACCCTGTACAACTGCGTACAACATTGTTCAACTCCATACAAGTCTATATAACTCGGTTCAACACTGTAAACCTGTTTACAACTCCAAACAATCGTGTACAAATCCGTACAATTCCGTAAAACCCAGTACAACTCTGTAGAATTTTGTACAACTCTGTACAATCCGTAAAACTTCGTACAATGCGTAGAACACTGTACAACTGTGTACAACTCCGTAAATCTCTGTACAACTCTTTACAGGTCTGTACAACTCTATACAAATCTGTACATCTTTGTAAAGCTCCGTACAGCTCCGTACAACTCTGTACAACCCCATACAAATTTGTACAACTCCATCTAAATTTGTACAATTCCGTGTAACTCTGTACAACTTTGTACACTTCCGTACTCTTCCGTACAACTCCGTTCAACTTTGTACAACTCCGTACAACTCCGTACAACTCGATGTATCTTTGTAAAACTGCGTACAACACCAGGCAACTCCATACAACCCCGTACAACTCTATAGAGTCCCGTACAACTCCGCACAAGTCTTTTCAACTCAGTAAAACTTTGTACTATTTCCTACAACTCCATAAACGTCTGTACAACTCTGTACAACTCCGTAAAATTGCGTAAAACTACTTGCAACTCCGTACAACCTCGTTAGCTACGTACAGCTCCATACATATACATACAATGCCATACAACTCCGTTCAAGTCCGTGCAACTACATACATTCTCGTACAACTTTGTACGGAGCACACACGCAGTACTTCTCCATACGACTTTGTACAACTCCGCACAACAATGTGCAACTCTGTACAACTCCGTACGACTCCGTACAAATCTTTATAAAACCTTACAACTCCAAAGTGTTGAAATAGTGTGCACCTTGTCCACTGCCTAGCTGGCTAGCTACACATACAGACAAGGCATGCATTGCTCTATGGAGTATGTCCCCTTGGTCTGTTCTGAGATGGGCCAGGAATGCACTGCCCATAATGGGTATGTCCCCTGTGGCTCATCATAGGAACCATACCTTTTTGGCTTGGTTGANTAGGCACCGGAGTCTCAAACCAGAGGTCGCGGGTTCAAACCCCGCGACGGCCGCAATTTTCTTTGTGGCCAAAACTGGGACAGGAAGCTTCTAGGAAGCTTACTAGAGCCTGCCTTGAGGATGACACTTGGCGGTCTAAGGACGCGCCAAGTAGGAATGTAGGATGAGGTTGGCTCCAGTGGAGCCACTACAAGGAGAAGCTTTAGCAAATCTCTGCAAGTATAAAAGCCTGTACCTTGCATGCATCCATTTACAGTTCTTGCCTTTGAGACTCCTCATAGAGTGTCCAACCAAAGGTACACACTAAAGACCAACATGCGGACTTCGTGAGGTTGCAAACCAAACGAACCTAAAGTGTGGATCCCTCGTTCGAGGGTGATATATTATCTTGGTTGCAATACCAAGAGCGGTTGGCGGCCTCCCATGTCGGGATCCGTTTTCTAGACCGTTGCTATCCGGCGCATTAACAAAGGGTTATGGGTCCACACGTCTGGTTTTAAGGCACGCTTCCAAGACCGACTAGCGCGTGGTCTTGCAGGGCGCACAGGTACAAAAAGGACACGACCATTGGACGGCTCCATCTGCTCCATCGGCTTCATCGGCTTCTTCAGGTAGGGTGCGCGCACGTGGCGGACTAGGGGACGAGGAATTGCTCTGTCCATGTTGGACAAGACCCTCGAGCCCCAATGGGATTAAGCTCTACCCCTTTTTGGAAGGTGGTACGACCTCGAGTCCATTCTCTCACGACGGCACCATCGCCTTAGGCGATCATCGGCGGGAGGGGTATGCAACGGAATCAACTGCACCTTTGACAACGGTCGCAGTCAGCAGCCTCATCAGCCTCATCGGCCTCAACGAAGCAGAGTAGCAGCGAAGCAGAGAAGACGAGCAACCGCAAGAAATGGCGGATCCGACTCCAGCCCGCCTTGAGGCGGGTATGTCCAAATTCACGGGGACAGGTTTTCCCTTGTGGAAATGGCAGTTTGAGATTTTCATGAACGTGCGTGGCTACCTTGACATTCTAACAGGGACCGCGATAGCACCAGCCGATGCGATCGTGACGACGCATGCGGCTGACCTTGCAGCATGGACGATGAAGAACAACATGGCTCTCGCCATTCTTGTGACGTCCATCAACGAGACTCAACACTCCCACATCACAGGATGCACTTTGGCTGCCGAGGCCTACGCAAAACTCGCACGCATGCATCAATCGAATGCCCTAGCAAAGCGACTCTTCATCTTCCAACGATTGATGTCGATGAGGGTGAGAGAAGGAGAATCGATACCCGCATTTTTGCAGTCGTTTGACAACGTGCTGCAAGAGGTCCAGCAAATGGAATGGAATCTCGACTCCAACATGCGTGCCATGATCCTTCTAATGGAGCTGCCGGAAAGCTGGGGGTCCTTGATCACCGTATTTGGCGGTTGGAAGGAGGCAGATCTGACGTACGAGGCTGTCGCCAAACACGTCCGCAACGAGTCCATGCGACGTAGTGGCGCCGAGGCAAACATCTCAGCCTATGCCTCTCGCTTCGGTGGACAAAGTGCAAGCTCTCGCTCCAGTCAAGGCAACAGCGGAAATAGTGGCGGTGGAGGGAAAGGCAATGGTGGCGGGAAGAGTTCCAAGAAGCCCGGCAACTGTCACAATTGTGGCAAGGCTGGGCACTGGGCTAGGGACTGTCGTTGTCCCAAGAGAGAAGGCGAGAACAAAGGTGGAAAGGAGAAGAAGGAGCTCACCAACATGATGGCTAGGGGGCTGCCCATGAAGGGCGCAGCGATCCTTAGGCCCGGGGCATTTGCCCTTGACTCGGGCACCAACCACCACTCATCAAAAGAGAAGGGTGGATTTGTCTCCATGGCCGAATCTGTCATGCGCATCAAGTGTGCAAACGGTGGCGTCGTCCAAGCCATGGGCGAAGGGGACAAGGTGATCACGTTCAACGTGAATGGTGCGGAGAAGGCAGTCAACCTTCAAAAGGTGGTGTACATGCCCTCCTTCGCAGCCAACTTGCTGTCCGTCTCACAAATTACCGACAACAACATGACAGTGGTGTTCACCAACAAGGAAGCGGTGGCCCTAGAAAACGAGGACATCCAGATTTTGTACACCAAAGACGACCTCATGCTTCAAGTTCCAAGAGTCGACGGCCTCTACGTGCTCCAAACGAAAGTCACCAAGGCGTCGGATGAGGGACTCACATGTGCCACCAAGACAGTGGCACCGGAGCCGAAGGATGCACCACTGGTGATCGCTGCGGCCGCCACATCAATCAAGGACACAGATGCTGAGCTGTGGCACCGGCGATTTGGCCACGTGGACAACAGCACGCTGCAAAAGATGCAAGAGCAAGAGGTAGTCCGCGGAATGGAAGGGTGCACTATGAAGCATGGCGAAGGGTGTCCATTGTGTGAACCATGCCTCTAAGCGAAGGCAAAGAAGAAGCCGTTTGGGAGAGGAGGTCAACGAGCGGAGCACGTCTTGGAACTGATACACAGTGACGTGTGTGGACCCTTCCGCACACCGTCTAACGGAGGAAGCAAGTACTTCCTGACCTTCATTGACGACCACAGCCGCAAGTTGTGGATCTACTTCCTCAAAACAAAGGGAGAGGTCAAGGAGAATCTCCTCGAGTTCGTCGCCATGGTGGAGCGGCAAACGTCTAAGAAGGTGAAGGCACTCCGAAGTGACAACGGGGGTGAGTACGAGGCATGCAAGCTTTGGCTCAAGCATCATGGCATCCGCCACGAGCAAACCACCCCTTACAACCCCCAAAGCAACGGCGTTGCCGAGAGGATGAACCAGATCCTACTCGGCATGGTGCGAAGCATGCTCTTTGATGCCAAGCTCCCACCTCGCTTTTGGGCTGAAGCAGCAACAACGGCTTGCTACCTCTTGAACCTCACACCAGCGACCGCCTTGCCGAAGCATAGAAAGGAGCAGGACAAGCAGCTGAAGACCCCACAGGAAGCATGGTCGGGAAAGAAACCCAACGCATCTCATCTGAAGGTGTTCGGGTCAACTGCATGGGTGAAGATCCAGTCGGGAGAAGGTGGAGGCAAGCTCGATGCACGCTCCAAGAAGTACATCATGGTTGGGTACGACACGTCACACANAGGGCAAGGTGTGCAAGTTGGTGAAAGCGCTCTACGGGCTGAAACAGGCCCCAAGGATGTGGTACAAAGAGATGGACGGTTTCATGACCGGCCTCTCCTTCGCGCATTGCCAAAATGACCCGAGCATGTACGTGCGCAATGATGGGAGAGGGCTGATGCTGGTTGCGCTGTACGTGGATGATCTGATCATCTACTCGTCTTCGGTCGAGCTGCTGGATGGGCTGAAGTCTGACCTCAGCAAAAGGTTCAAGATGAAGGACATGGGTCCCTTCGAGTACTACCTCGGGATTGCCATCCACCGCAACCGAGCAGCAGGCACCATCGAACTCAACCAAACCAAATACATTGGTGAGGTGCTGAAGCGCTACCACATGGAAGACTGCAAACNGGCTTTGGGACCAGGCAGCAGGCAAGCTCGTGAGGAGCCGCGACGTCGTGTTCGACGAACGCACCCTTGGAAAGGGAGAGCTGCTGGACCCGACCCTCACTCCCAAAGCGGGAGAGTGGATAGTGTTGCTTGAGTCCGGAGACCAAGCACCCGACAACTGGCTCTCCTTGCTAGCAGGTGGTGGGAATGGGAGAGTGGCTGCGGAGGATGATACAGCATCTGACATGGACGCGGATACCGAGGCGTCCGAGGCTTCCGAGTCTGACTTGGAGTCTGACGACTCTTTTGACGACAACGACGACGACAAACCACCACCTGTGGAAGCACCAACACCAAAGCAAGAAGCGGCACCACTACCCCGGCGCAGTTTGCGACCAAAGAGAGCACCTTTGCGGTATGAGGATGATTGGACCGGCCTTAGCTGGTCGTGCATGGCTCAGNGAGCAGCAGGCACCATCGAACTCAACCAAACCAAATACATTGGTGAGGTGCTGAAGCGCTACCACATGGAAGACTGCAAACTTGTCAGCACCCCAATGACGACCGACACAAAGCTGAAGGCCTCCATGTCGCCAAGCAACGAAGCAGAACAAAGGGAGATGCAAGACATCCCCTACCAGTCCGCCATGGGTAGCATCATGTACGCCATGGTAGGGACTCGTCCAGACATCTGCTATGCTGTGGGACAAGTGAGCAGATTCGTGGCCAACCCTGGGCCACAGCATTGGCAGGCAGTCAAGCGCACCTTGCGCTACCTGCAGAAGACACGTCACATGGGCCTCGTCCTTGGAGGCCAAGAAGGAACGGACCCCCTTTGTCTGAAATGCTACACTGACGCTGACTGGGGAGGAAATCTCGACGACAGGAAATCCACCTCTGGATACGTGTGTATCTTGAATGGCGCTGCCATCTCATGGGCCTGTAGGAATCAGGATTGTGTTTCCGTGTCCACGGCTGAGGCAGAGTACGTTTCTTTGTCTGAGGTGTGCAAGGAGACTCAATGGATCTGCAGCCTGCTTGGCGAAATGACAGTGCCACAGAAAGACGCCACGATCGTACACGTGGACAACATGAGCACCATCTCGATGGCTGAAGA
>SZWC01007094.1:39067-51577 GCA_023375785.1 Penium margaritaceum
TGGATTCGGCATGAGGAGTGCGGCAGAGGAAGGGTGAGCTCCAAGGCATTGATGGAGCCGAGCAAGGGACAGATGGACAGAGGTGCAAGGGAGAGATTTGTTGAAATAGTGTGCACCTTGTCCACTGCCTAGCTGGCTAGCTACACATACAGACAAGGCATGCACTGCTCTATGGAGTATGTCCCCTTGGACTGTTCTGAGATGGGCCAGGAATGCACTGCCCATAATGGGTATGTCCCCTGTGGCTCATCATAGGAACCATACCTTTTTGGCTTGGTTGATTAGGCACCGGAGTCTCAAACCAGAGGTCGCGGGTTCAAACCCCGCGACGGCCACAATTTTCCTTGTGGCCAAAACTGGGACAGGAAGCTTCTAGGAAGCTTACTAGAGCCTGCCTTGAGGATGACACTTGGCGGTCTAAGGACGCGCCAAGTAGGAATGTAGGATGAGGTTGGCTCCAGTGGAGCCACTACAAGCAGAAGCTTTAGCAAAGCTCTGCAAGTATAAAAGCCTGTACCCTGCATGCATCCATTTATAGTTCTTGCCTTTGACACTCCTCACAGAGTGTCCAACCAAAGGTAGACACTAAAGACCAACATGCGGACTTCGTGATCTTGCAAACCAAACGAACCTAAAGTGTGGATCCCTTGTTCGAGGGTGATATGTTATCTTGGTTGCAATACCAAGAGCGGTTGGCGGCCTCCCATGTCGGGATCTGTTTTCTAGACCGTTGCTTTCCGGCGCATTGACACAAAGAACCGCGTACATCTCCGTACAAATCTATACAAATTTGTACAACTCCATACAGCTCTGTACAACTCCGTACAAATCCGTAGAACTGTGTTCAACTCTATACAACTCCGTATGCATCCATACAAATTTGTACAACTCTATACAACTCTGTATACTTCCTTACAAATTTGTACAACTCCGTACAACTCTGTACAAGTTGGTTCAACTCTTTCTACACTTTACAACTCCATACAACTCCATACAACTCTGTATAACTCTGTAAAACGTTGAAAAACTCTGTAAAACTCTGTACAATGCCATACAACATTATACAACTCTGTACAATTTCCCACAACTCCATACAATGTGTAAATTATGTAGAGTTTTGTACAACTCCGTACAACTCCCTACAGCTCTGAATAGTTCCGTTCACCTCCGTACAACTACGTACAACTGCGTACTACTCCGTACAAATCTGTACAACTCTATACAACTCCAAACAACTCCATGCAACTCTGTACAACTCCACATGACTTCGTAAAACTCTGTTCAACTTTGTACAACTCCATACACCGCTGTATAACCCTGCATAAATCCGTAGAACTCCGTATACCTCCGTAGCTATAGGTGAGCTCCATACAACTTTGTACAACTTCGTTCAACTCCGTACAGCTCCATACAGCTTTGTATAACTCTATACAACTTCGCACAACTCCTCACAACTCCATAAAACTCCATACAACTCCATAAGACTCTGTACAACTCCGTACAGCTTTGTACAACTCCAAAACATTCCGTGTAATACGGTTAAACTCTAGAGAAGTCTCTACAAATCCGTACAACTCAGTACAACATCGTACAAATTTGTAAAACTCTGTACATCTCCAAACAACTCCGCAAAACTCCATTCAAATCTGCATAACTCTGTACAACTCCGTACAACTTTGTACAATTCCTTACAACTTTGTACAACTCCGGGAAATTCAATTTAACTTCGTAAAGGTCCATACAACTCTGTACAACTTTGTAGAAATCGGTACAACTCCGTACAACCTTTGTGTAACTCTGAATAACTCTATACAACTCCGCAAAACTCCAAAAACCCCGTACAACTCTGTACAACATCGTTTAACTCCGTACAATTCCGTACAAATCCGCATAACTCTGTAGAACGTTGCACACCTCCGTAAAATGCTTTAAAACTCCTTACAACTTTGTACAACTTCACAAAACTCCGTACAAATCCAGACTACTCTGTAAAGCTCCAGAAAACGCCATAAATCTTTGTATACTATCG
Organism: Penium margaritaceum; assembly: GCA_023375785.1. Taxonomy (NCBI): domain Eukaryota; kingdom Viridiplantae; phylum Streptophyta; class Zygnematophyceae; order Desmidiales; family Peniaceae; genus Penium; species Penium margaritaceum. The sequence continues at coordinate 41,097 of SZWC01007094.1, forward strand.
TACAAAACTGTATCACTCCGTACTAGATACATCTTTATACAACCCAGTACAACCCTGTACAGCTCTGTACAGCTCAATACAACTTTGTACAACTCTGTACAGATTGGTACAACTGCGTACAACTACATTCACTTCCGTACAACTCTGTCCAACACTGTACAACACCATACAACTGTGTACAACTGCGTACAGCTCTGTATAGCTCCCTACAACTTCGTACAACTCCGTACAACTCCATACAACTCTTTAAAACATTGTACAACTTTGTGCGACCGTGTACAACACTGTAGAACTTTGTACAACTCTGTACAGCACCATGTAACTCCGTATAACTCTGTATAACTCAGTACAAAGCCGTACAGTTCCGTACGACTCTTTACAACTTTGTACAACTCTATAAAACTCCGTACAACTCTGTACAACTCTTTATAACTCCTTACAAACCCGTACAACTCCATACAATTGCGTACTACTTTGTACAACTCTGTACAGCTCCAAAAAACTCTATACAACTCCATACAACTCCGTACAGCTTCGTACAACTCCATGCAAATCCGTAGAACTCTGTTCAACTCTGTAAAATTCTCTACAACTCTGTACAACTCCGTATACCTCCTTACAACTGTGTACAACTATGAAGAACTTTGTAGATGTTAACATAACTCTGTTCAACACTGTAGAACTCTGCATAACTCCATGTAACTCTGTACAACTCTGCAAAATTCCGTTCACGCTCTGCAAAACTCTGTACAACGCCATGCAACTCCATACAAATGTGTAAATTTCTGTACAACTCCGTACAATGTGTAAACTCTGTACACATTGTACAACTCCGTAAAACTCCGTTCAACTCCGTATAACTCAGAATAACTCCGTTCAAGAATTTTCATATCCGTACATTTCCATACGACTTCGTATAACTTTGTACAAATCTGTACAAATCCGTACAACTCCGAACAACTTCGTGTAACTCCGTACAACTCCGTACAACTCCATACAAATCCGTTTAACTCCATAATACTCTGTACAACTCTGTACAACTCCGTACACCTGTATACAACTGAGTACAAATCCATACAACTCTCTATAACTCTGTACAACTTCGTACAACTCCTTACAACTTCATAAATTTCCGTTAATTGCCAGACAACTCCGTACAACTCCAAAAAACACCAAATAACATGTACAGTTTTGGTGGTCATAGTGCATGGTAAGCACACCGTGCCACTACTTATTGAATGTCTTTGTACTTGCTAGTCAATAAATAGTATTTCCAAACCATTAGTTCCCCCTCTGACGTGTTGGACTCGTATTATGAGTTTTCAATGTTGACCATGCATGGTGAAATTCGTTGGTCATAGTCAGTGACATATGCCTACTTTGGTTGGTCATTGTGCATGGTAGCTACACCGTGCCAGTGCTTACTAAAGTTCTTCATACTTCCTTGTTGATGACTAGTATTCCTAAACTTTTCTTTCTCCCTCTGACCATTTGTGACTCGTATTATGAGTTACCAATGTTGACCACACATAGGGAAATTCTTAGGTCATGGTCAGTGACATTTGCCTACTTTGATTGGTCATTGTGCATGGTAGCCACACCGTGCCACTGCGGATTAAAGGTATTTGTGCTTTCTGGTCAATAACTAGTAATCCTAAACCAGTATCTCCCCCTCTGACCATTTGTGACTTGTATATTTGAGTTGTCAATGTTGACCACACATAGTGAAATTCTTTGGTCATGGTCAGTGGCATATGCCTTCTTTGGTTGGTCATTGTGCATGGTAGCCATGCCGTGCCACTGCTTATCAAAGGTATTTGCACTTGATAGTCTATAACTAGTATTCCCAAACCATTGTCTCCCCCTCTGACCATTTGTGACTCCTATTATGAGTTGTCAACGTTGACTACACATAGTGAAATCATTTAGTCATGGTCAGTGACATATGCCTGCTTTGGTTGGTTACTGTGCATGGTAGCCATACCGTGTGACTACTTATTGAAGGTCCTTGTACTTGCTAGTCGATACCTAGTATTATCAAACCATTGTTTCCCCCTCTAACCACTTGTGGATCGTATTATGAGTTGATCACACATATTGAAATCCTTTGGTCATGGTCAGTGACATATGCCTACATTGGTTGGTCATTGTGCATGGTAGCCACCCCGTGCCACTACTTATTGAAGGTCTTTGTACTTTCTATTTGGTAACTAGTATTCCTAAACCATTGTTTCCCACTCTGACCATTTGTAACTCGTTTGAAATGTTGTACTTATATGATTCTTTGGTCATGGTCAGTGATATATGCCTACTTTGGTTGGTCGGTGTGCATGGTAGCCACACCGTGCCTCTACTTATTCAATGTGTTTATACTTCTTTCCAATAACTAGTATTACCAAACCATTGTTTCCCATCTTACCATTTGTGACTCGTATTATGGATAGGCAACATTGACCTCATATAGTGAAATTCTTTGGTTATGGTCAATAACATATGCTTACTTTGGTTGGTCATTGTGCATGGTAGCCACACCGTGACAATACTTATTTAAGGTCTTCATACTGTCTGGTTGATAACAAGTATTCCCAAACTATTGTTTCTCCATCAGACCATTTGTGACTCGTACTATGAGTTGTCAACATTGACCACACATAGTGAGATTCTCCGTTCATGATCACTGACTTATGCTTACTTTTGGTCATTGTGCATCGTAGCCATACCGTGCCACTACTTATTGAAGGTCTTTGTACTTTCTATTTGGTAACTAGTATTCCTAAACCATTGTTTCCCACTCTGACCATTTGTAACTCGTTTGAAATGTTGTACTTATATGATTCTTTGGTCATGGTCAGTGATATATGCCTACTTTGGTTGGTCGGTGTGCATGGTAGCCACACCGTGCCTCTACTTATTCAATGTATTTATACTTCTTTCCAATAACTAGTATTACCAAACCATTGTTTCCCATCTGACCATTTGTGACTCGTATTATGGATAGGCAACATTGACCTCATATAGTGAAATTCTTTGGTTATGGTCAATAACATATGCTTACTTTGGTTGGTCATTGTGCATGGTAGCCACACCGTGACAATACTTATTTAAGGTCTTCATACTGTCTAGTTGATAAAAAGTATTCCCAAACTATTGTTTCCCCATCAGACCATTTGTGACTCGTACTATGAGTTGTCAACATTGACCACACATAGTGAGATTCTCCGTTCATGATCACTGACTTATGCTTACTTTTGGTCATTGTGCATCGTAGCCATACCGTGCCACTACTTATTGAAGGGCTTTGTACTTGGTGGTTGATAACTAGTACTCCAAAACCATTGTTTCGCCCACTGACCATTTGTGACTTGTATTATGAGTTGTCAATGTTTATCACAAATAAATAGATAATTTGGTCATAGTCTGTACATCATGTCCATATTTTTTCATTGTGCATGTTAGCCACACAGTGCCACTGCTTATCCAAGGTCTTCGTACTTGCTAGTTGACAACTAGTATTTCCAAAGCATTGTTCATCTCACTGACAATTTGGTACTTGTATTATGAGTTGTCAACTTTGACCACACATAGTGAAATTTTTTGGTCATGATCAGTGACAAATACCCACTTTGGTTGGTTATTGTGCATAGGAGGCACACTATGCCACTACTTATTGGGATTGGGAGGAAGACCAAGACAACTGGAGCAAGGCCAAGACAACTGGAGCAAGCCCAAGACAATTGGAGCAAGGCCAAGACAGCTAGTGTGAGGGCAAGACAACTGGATCAACGCCAACACAACTAGAGCAAGCCCAAGACAACTGGAGCAAGCCCAAGACAATTGGAGCAAGGCCAAGACAGCTAGTGTGAGGGCAAGACAACTGGATCAACGCCAACACAACTAGAGCAAGCCCAAGACAACTGGAGCAAGACCAAGACAACTCGAGCAAAGCCAAGACAACTAGAGCAAGGCCAACAACTGGAGCAAGCCCAAGACAACTGAAGCAAGGCCAAGACAACATGAGCAAGGCCAAGACAACTGGAGCAAGGCCAAGATAACTGGAGCAAGGCCAAGAAAACTAGAGCAAGCCCAAGATAACTGGAGCAAGCCCAAGACAACTGGAGCAAGGCCAAGACGACTGGAGCAAGGCCAAGACAATTGGAGCAAGCCCAAGACAACTAGGGCAAGACCAAGAAAACTGGAGCAAGGCCAAGACAACTACAGCAAGTCCAAGACAACTGGAGCAAGCCCAATACAACTGGAGCTTAGCCAAGAAAACTGGAGCGAGGCCAAGACAACTGGAGCAAGCCCAAGACAACTAGAGCAAGGCAAAGACAACTCGAGCAAGCCCAAGACAACTAAGGCAAGGGCAAGACAACTGGAGCAAGGCCGGGAACACTGGAGCAAGGCCAAGACAACTGGAGCAAGGCCAAGACGATTGGAGCAAGCCCAGACAACTTCAGCAAGGTCAAACAACTGGAGCAAGGCCAAGACAACTGGATCAAGGCCAAGACAACTGGAGGAAGCTCAAGACAACTGGAGTAAACCCAAGACAACTGGAGCTAGGCCAAGATAACTGGAGCAAGGCCAAGACAACTGGAGCAAGGCCAAGACAACTGGAGGAAGCTCAAGACAACTGGAGTAAACCCAAGACAACTGGAGCTAGGCCAAGATAACTGGAGCAAGGCCAAGACAACTGGAGCAAGGCCAAGATATTTGGAGAAAGGCCAACACAAGCCAAAGACAACTGGAGCATGCCCAAGACAACTGGAACAAGGCCAAGACCACCGGAGCAAGCCGAAGCCAACTGGAGCAAGTCCAATACCACTGGAGCAAGGCCGAGACAACTGGAGCAAGGCAAAGATAATTGGAGCAAGCCCAAGACAAGAGGCGCAAGGCCAAGACAACCAGAGCAAGGCCAAGACAAATGGAGCAAGGCCAAGTCAACTGGAGCAAGGCCAAGAGACTGGAGCAAGTCGAAGACAACAAGAGCAAGGCGAAGAAAACTGGAGCAAGGCCAAGACAACTGGAGCAAGGCCAAGATAAGTGGAGCAAAGCCAGGAAAACTGGAGCAAGTCCAAGAAAACTGGAGCAAGGCCAAGACAAGTGGAGCAAGGCAAAGTCAACTGGAGAAAAGCCAAGACAACTGGATCAATCCTACGACAAATGGAGCAAAGCCAAGACAACTAGAGCAAGCCCAACACAACTGGGGCAAGGCCAAGACAACAGGAGCAAGCTCAAGACAACTAGAGCAAGTCAAAGACAACTGGAGCAAGCACAAGACAACTGGAGCAAGGCGAAGACAATTGGACCAATCCCAAGACAATTGAAGCAAGCCCACGAAAACAGGAGCAAGCCCAGAGCAATTGGAGCTAGGCCAAGACAACTTGAGGAAGCTAGAGACAACTGGAGCAAAGCCAAGACAGCCAGAGCAAGCCCAAGACAAGTGGAGCAATCCCCAGACAAATGAAGCAAGGACAAGACAACTGGAGCAAGCCTACGACAACTGGAGCAAGCCCAAGACAACTGGAGCAAGCCCGAGACAACTGGAGTAAGGCCAAGACAACTGGAGCAAGGCCAAGACAGCTGGAGGAAGCCAAAGACAACTGGAGCAAGGCCAAGACAACTGGAGCAAGTCAAAGACAACAAGAGCAAGGCCAATACAACTGGAGCAAGGCTAGGACAACTGGAGCAATGCAAAGACAACTAGGACAAGCCCAAGACAATTGAATCAAGGCCAAGACAACTAGAGCAAGGCCAAGACAACTGGAGCAAGGCCAAGACAACTGGAGCCGGGACAAGACAACTGGAACAAGGCCAAGACAAGTGGAGAAAGCCCAAGACAACTGGAGGAAGGCAAGGACAACAGGAGCATGTCCAAGACAACTAGAGCAAGGCCAAGACAACTTGAGCAAGGAAAAAACAACAGGAGCAAGGCCAAGACAACTGGAGTGAGGCCAAGACAACTGGTAAAAGGCCAAGACAACTGGAGTAAACCCAAGACAATTGGAGCATGCCCAAGACAACTGGAGCAAGGCCAAGACAACTGGACCAAGGCCAAGACAACTCGAACAAGGCCAAGACAACTGGAGCAAGGCCAAGACAACTGGGGCAAGCCCAAGACAACTGGAGCAAGCCCAAGACAACTGTGGCAAGGCCCAAGACAATTGGAGCAAGGCCAAGATAAATGGAGCAAGGCCAAGACAACTGGAGCAATACGAAGCAGCCGGAGAAAGGCAAAGACAACAAGAGCAAGGCAAAGACAACTGGAGCAAGGCCAAGACAACAGGAGAAGGGCCAAGATAAGTGGAGCAAGGCCAAAACAACTAGAGCAAGGCCAAGACAACAAGAGCAAGGCAAAGACAACTGGAGCAAGGCCAAGACAACAGGAGAAGGGCCAAGATAAGTGGAGCAAGGCCAAAACAACTAGAGCAAGGACAAGACAACTGGAGCAAGCCCAAGAAAAACGGAGCAAGGCCAAGACAAGCGGAGCAAGGTCAAGGCAAGTGGAGCAAAGCCAGGACAACTAGAGCAAGGCCAAGACAACAGGAGTAAGCCCAAGACAACTGGAGCAAGGCCAAGACAAGCGGAGCAAGGTCAAGGCAAGTGGAGCAAAGCCAGGACAACTAGAGCAAGGCCAAGACAACAGGAGTAAGCCCAAGACAACTGGAGCAAGGCCAAGACAACTGGAGCAAACCCAAGACAACTGGAGCAAGGCCAAGACAACTGGAGCAAGCTCAAGACAACTAGAGCAAGCCCAAGAAAACTGGAGCTTGCCCAAGACAACTGGAGCAAGCCCAAGACAACTGGAGCAAGGCCAAGACAACTGGAGCAAGCTCAAGACAACTAGAGCAAGCCCAAGAAAACTGGAGCTTGCCCAAGACAACTGGAGCAAGCCCAAGACAACTGGAGCAAGGCCAAGACAACTGCAGCAAGCCGAAGACAACTGGAGCAAGCCCACGGAAATTGGAGCAAGCCCAAGACAAATGGGTCAAGCCCGAGAAAACTGGAGCCACACCGAGATAACTTGAGGAAGCTAAAGACAACTGGAGGAAAGCCAAGACAGCTGGAGCAAGCCCAAGACAACTGGAGCAAGCCCAAGACAACTGGAGCAAGGCCGAGACAACTGGAGCAAGCCCAAGAAAACTGGAGCAAGCCCAAGACAACTGGAGCAAGCCGAAGACAACTGGAGTAAGGCCAAGACAATTGGAGCAAGTCCAAGACAACTGGAGCAAGGCTTAGACAACTGGAGCAAGGCTAGGAAAACTGGAGCAATGCAACGACAACTAGGGCAAGCCCAAGACAATTGGAGCAAGGCCAAGACAACTGGAGCAAGGCCAAGACAACTGGAGCAAGGCCAAGACAACTGGAGCCAGCCCAAGAGAACTGGAGCAAGGCCAAGACAACTGGAGCAAGCCCAAGAAAACTGGAGCAAGGCCAAGACAACTGAAGCATGTCCAAAAAAACTGGAGCAAGGCCAAGACAACTGGAGAAAGGCCAAGACAAGGAGAGCAAGGCCACGACAACTGGAGCAAAGCCAAGACAACTTGGGCAAGGAAAAGACAACTGGAGCAAGGCCAAGACAACTGGAGAAAGGCCAAGACAAGGAGAGCAAGGCCACGACAACTGGAGCAAAGCCAAGACAACTTGGGCAAGGAAAAGACAACTGGAGCAAGCCCAAGACAATTGGATCAAGCCCAAGACAACTGGAGCAAGGCCAAGAAAATTGGAGGAAGGCCAAGACAATTGGAACAAGGCCAAGACCACTGGAGCAAGGCCAAGTCAACTGGGACAAGCGCAAGACAACTGGAGCAAGCCCAAGACAACTGGAGCAAGGCCAAGAAAATTGGAGGAAGGCCAAGACAATTGGAACAAGGCCAAGACCACTGGAGCAAGGCCAAGTCAACTGGGACAAGCGCAAGACAACTGGAGCTAGCCCAAGGAAACTGGAGCAAGGCGAAGACAACTGGAGCAAGCCCAAGGGAACTAGAGAAAGGCAAAGACCACTGGAGCAAGCCCAAGACAACTGGAGCAAGGCCAAGACAACTACAGCAAGGCCAGGACAATTGGAGTAAGGCCAAGACAACTGGAGCAAGGCCAAGACAAATGGAGCAAGATTAAGAAAATTGGAGCAAGGTCAAGAAAAATGGAGCAAGCCCAAGACAACTGGAGCAAGGCCAAGACAACTAGAGTGAGGCCAAGACAACTGGAGCAATCACAAGACAACTGGAGCAAGCCGAAGACAATTGGAGCAAGCCGAAGACAAGTGGAGCAAGTTCAAGACTACTGGAGCAAGCTCAAGCAGATAACTGAAGCAAGGCCAAGACAACTAGATCAAAGCCAAGACAAGTGGAGCAAGCCAAAGAAACTGGACCAAGGCGAAGACAACTGGAGCAAGGCTTAGAGATCTGGAGCAAGGCCAAGATAGCTTGAGCAAGCCCAAGGGAACTAGAGCAGGCCAAGACCACTAGAGCAAGCCCAAGACAACTGGAGCAAGGCCAAGACAACAAGAGCAAGACCAAGTCAACTGGAGCAGTCCCAAGACACCTGGAGAAAGAACAAGACAACTGGAGCAAGCCCAAGACACCTAAAGCAAGGCCAAGACGACCGGAGCAAGCCCAAGATAAGTAGAGGAAGCCCAAGACAACTGGAGAAAGCACAAGAAAACTAGAGTAGGCCGAAAACAACTGGAGCAAGGCCAAGAAAGCTGGAGGAAGCTCAAGACAACTGGAGCAAAGCCAAGAGAGCTGAATCAAGCCCTAGGCAACTGAAGCAAGGCCAAGACAACTGGAGCAAGGCCAAGACAACTGGAGCAAGTCCAAGACAACAGGAGCTAGCCTAAGACAACTAGAGCAAGCCCTACACAAACATAGCAATGCCAACACAACTGGAGCAAGGCCAAGACAACTGGAGCAAGGTTACGACAACTGGAGGAAGGCGAAGACAACTAGAGCAACGCCAAGACAAATTTAGCAACCCCAAGACAACTGAAGCAAGGCCAAGAAAACTGGAGGAAGGCCAAGACAACTGGAGCAAGGACAAGACAACGAGAGCAAGCCCAAGACAACTGGAGCAAGGCCAAGACAACTGGAGGAAGCCCAAGACAACCCGAGCAAGGCCAAGAGAACTGGAGCAAGCAGAAGACAACTGGAGCAAGGACAAGACAACTGGAGCAAGGCCAAGACAACTAGAGTAAGGCCAAGACAACTGGAGCAAGGCTGAGACAACTGGAGCAAGGCCAAGACAACTGGAGCAAGCCGAAGACAACTGGAGCAAGCCCAAGAGAACTGGAGCAAGGGCGAGACAACTGGAGCAAGGCCAAGACAACGGACGCAAGGCCAAGACAACTGGAGCAAGCCCCGGACAACTAGAGCAAGGCCAAGACAACTGGAGCAAGCCCAATACAACTAAAGCAAGGCCAAGACAACTGGAGCAAGCATAAGACAACTGGAGGAAGCCCAAGACAAGATGAGACATCCCAAGATAACAAGAGCAAGGCCAAGACCACTGGAGCAAGGCCAAGACAATTGAAGCAAGGCCAAGACAACTGGAGGAAGCCCAAGACAAGATGAGACATCCCAAGATAACAAGAGCAAGGCCAAGACCACTGGAGCAAGGCCAAGACAATTGAAGCAAGGCCAAGACATCTGGAGCAGGACCAGGCGACAGGAGCAAGGCCAAGACAACTGGAGCAAGGCCCAGACAGCTAGAGCAAGCCTAAGACAACTGGATTAAACCCAAGAAAACTGGTGCAAGGACAAGAAAACTGGAGCAAGGCCAAGACAACTGGAGCAAGTCCAAGACAACTAGAGCAAGCCCAAGACAACTGGAGCAAGCCCGAGACAACTGGAGCAAGGCAAAGACAGCTGGAGCTAGCCTAAGACAACTCGAGCAAGGCCAGGACAACAGGAGCAAGGCCAAGAAACGTAGAGCAAGGCCAAGACAACAGGAGCAAAGCCAAGACGAGTGGAGCAAGGCCAAGAAAATCACAGCAAGCCCAAAACAATTGGAGCAAGGCCAAGAAACGTAGAGCAAGGCCAAGACAACAGGAGCAAAGCCAAGACGAGTGGAGCAAGGCCAAGAAAATCACAGCAAGCCCAAAACAATTGGAGCAAGGCTAAGGCAACTGGAGTAATGCCAAGACAACCGGAGCAAAGCCTAGACAACTGGAGCAAGGATAAGACAATTGGAGCAAGCCCAAGGCAACTGGTGCAAGCCCAAGACAACTGGAGCAAGACAAAGACAATTGGAGCATGGCCAGGACAACTGGAGCAAGCCCAAGACAATTGGAACAAGCCTAAGATACCTGGAGCAAGGTGAAGACAACTGGAGCAAGGCCAAGGCAACTCCAGCAAGCCCACGACAACTAGAGCAAGCCCAAGACAGCTGATGCAAAGTCAAGACTAGTGGAGCAAGGCCAAGACCACTAGAGGAAGCCCAAGAAAACTGGAGCAAGGCCAAGACCACTGGAGCACGCCCAAGAAAAT
>SZWC01007094.1:62603-84213 GCA_023375785.1 Penium margaritaceum
CGTCTCCCCCTCAAGGAGTGGCATCCACTCCCCCCTCTTGGAGAGACCTGCCTCCTTGTCTGTCCAACGGCTTTTCTCGTCGAACGTGACATCACGACTCTGCACAATCTGCTACCTCCTTGGGTCAAAGAGCCGGTACGCCTTGCTTCCGCTCTCATATCCAAGGAAAATACACCTGCGGGTACGCGGGTCGAGCTTGCTCCGTCCCTCACGTGCCTACACCATTGCATGTGCAACACAACCAAACGTGCGGAGGTGACCCACCGCCGGCTTCCTCCCGCTCCACACCTCTTGTGGCGTCTTCCACGCCTTGCTCTCCTTGTCCTTCAGCGGCTTGGTCGGCATGACATTCATGATGTACGTTGCTGTCCTTGCCGCCTCTGCCCAATACCGTTGTATAAGGCCGGCGTCGCTCAACATGGATCGCATCATGTTAAGGATTGTGCGATTCGCTCTCTCTGCGACGCCATTATGTTGTGGGGAGTGTGGAGTTGTTTTCTACCACTCAATCCCCTTGCTCTTCATCCACCCAAGGCACCCCGCATATTCACCGCCGTTGTCAGTCCAGAACGCCTTCATCTTCAACTTTGTTTACCGCTCCACATCTGCCACAAACTCTTGCATACACGCAAGGACCTCACTCTTCCGCTTCATTGGGTAGAGGTAGAGTTTCCGGCTGTGGTCATCGATGAAGGTGAGGAAGTAGCGAGCTCCGCCGATGGAGCTCTCAAGCGGTCCACACACATCTGTGTGTACCATGGCCAGTTTTGTCGATGCACACATCCCCTTGGCCACAAACGGCTGTCACGTTGATTTGCCAATGATGCATGGCTCACTCACGGTCTCCTTGGTTCCATCAAGGCCGTTGATTTGGAGACCCCGCACCACTTCCCTCTTAGCCATTTCCTGCACTATCGATGGAGAAATGTGGCAGAGTCGGCGGTGCCATAGGTCCGGGTCTCCTCCATCCTTTGTTGCAAGATTGGCAGCGTTGGACCCCGCCCGGCTGTTGAGGATCTTTGCGCGTAGCAAGTACAAGTTGTCCTCCCTCTTGGCACGCACAATCACCTCACCTTTGTCCTCCTTGCGGATGACGGCCTCCTTCTTTGTGAAGAGCACCTCAAGTCCCTTGTCGGTAAGGCGATTGACGGAGAGCAGGTTTGCCCCAAAGTTGGGCATATGCAGCACATCGTAGATTGTGCTTGTGACAGGTTTGCCATCCACAATTGACTCAATGCATACGTTACCCTCACCGGCGGCCACCTTTGTTTTTCCATTGGCCACCGCCATGCGTCTCTCCAAGGCACCGTAGGTGACAAATGCCGCCCTGTTGCATTGCGTGTGGCGGCGTGATCCGGAGTCAATGACGGCAACTCCCGGATCCTTGAAGTTGGTGGAGTTGTAAGCCATAAGGTCATTCTCGTCTTTTTTCCTGCCCCACTACGACCGATCTGTTCTCTTCTTGGGACAATTGCGCGCGTAGTGGCCCCCCTTGCCACAGTTGAAGCACTCCCCCTTCTTGTCACCCTTCTTGGTGCCCTATTTGGCACCCTTCCACTTGTTGCCTCGGCCTCCACTTTGAGGATGAACCGTGTAAGCTGAACTTGATGCCGCTGTACTCTCTTGACCGCCACGTCGCATCCACTCATTGCGCACGTACTCAGCAACCTTCGGGTACTTCAACACGTCGGAAGGCCAGCCACCAAGGACTGTGATCATAGGACTCCAAGTATCCGGCAAGGCCAGAAGGAGGATCATAGCTTGCAACTGAGAGTCGACCTCCCAACCAGTGGCCACGCACTCCGCTGCGAGCAACTCAATCTGCTGCATGATTCCATGATGTTGTCACCTTCGTCGGTTCGGAGGGTGACGAGCCGTTTGAAGATGAAGAGCTGATTGGCAAGGTTGCTTGACTGATAGATGGAGCATAGTTTTGACCATGCGTCTATGGCCAGGGTGCATCCTTGGATGTGCCCAAGTTGTGGTGGGTATAACGCGGACACAAGGAGCGCCAACGCCTTTTTGTTGCGCGTCTTGTATGCCTCCTTCACCTCAGCCATTGCAATCTCCGGCGGAGCAGTATCATCACCTTTTACAAGCTCAAGCAGTCCCTTGTCGTCGAGGAAGACCTCAAACTGCCACCTCCACAAGGCAAAGCCTGTCCCATGAAACTTAAGGACAGCGCGGCTGCTCTCTTGCTCGCTGGTTACCATGTCTTGCTGTTGGAAGCGTGAAATCAAGCTGGCTTTGAGCCCCTTAGAGGCGTGGGCCCATAACCCTTTGTTGGCCTGAGGGTGAGTGTGCACCCTGGAGGGTCCCTAGCAGTGGCTGGTTCACACCNGGCACCCCAATCTCCTTGAGCAATCGCCGCAGCCATAGTGCCTCCTTTGCGGCTTCCGCAAGCGCAATATACTCCGCCTCAGTGCTGGATAGAGCCACACTGTCCTGCTTCCGGCTTGCCCAAGACACCGCTGCACCACCAAGCACAAAAACATAGCCTGATGTTGACTTGCGGTCATCAACGTCACCTGCCCAGTCAGCATTAGAGTAGCCAACCAACTCGAGGGAGTCAGTCCGGGCTCCCCCTCCAAACACAAGTCGCGAATGTGTCGTTGCCTTCAAGTAGCGGAGGATTCTCTTTACCTCTTGCCAATGTAGCGGTCCCAGATCAGCAACATAGCGGCTTACTTGTCCTTCAGCAAAGGCAAGGTCAGGCCGCGTCGCTACCATGGCATACATTATGCTGCCAACTAGGGACTGGTACGGTACTCCAGCCATCTCCGCCTTCTTGTCCTTCGTGCTCGGGCCCATGCTCGAGCTCAGCTCACATATCATTGTCATAGGTGTGCCAATGGGGTTGCACTCCTCCATGTTGTAGCGGCGGAGCACCTCCTGCACATGTTTTTATTGACCCATCTCCAGCGTGCGTGCTTTGCGGTCCCTCTTGATGGCGATGCCCAGGTAGTACTCAAGTTCGCCCATGTCTGTCATCTTGAACCGGCCACCAAGCTGTTGCTTCAGGATCTTGAGCTCCCTCTCATCCCAAGACACAAGGATGAGGTCATCGACGTAGAGGACGACGATTTGGTGGAGTCCCGGCTGATTACGCACGTACACGTTGTCATCCGCCTCACAACGCTTAAAGCCAAGCTTACCCATGAAACTATCCATCTTGAGGTACCACATGAGCGGAGCGTGCTTCAGTCCATAGAGCGCCTTGCGAACCCGGCACACCTTCCCTTGCGGTGCATCCACCCCCTACGGCACCTCCATGTAGACTTCCTTGTCCAGGTTGCCATTGAGGAACGCGGTTTTCACGTCCATTTGGTGGATTTCATAGTCGCGTGCCGCTGCCACTGAGAGGATAGTACGGATGGAGGCAAACTTGGCAACTGGTGCAAATGTTTCTTTGTAGTGCTCCCCTTTTCTCTGGGCATACACTTTTGCCACCAGCCGCGCCTTGTACTACTCCACCTTCCCCTCCTTCGTGAGCTTCTTCTGGAAGATCCACTTGGAGCCGATGACTTTCTCGCCCTCCGGCCGGTCAACCAGCTCCCAAGTGCCGTTCTCCTCATGGGAGGCAAGCTCAGATTTTATCGCTCCCTCCCACTCAGCCCCATCCTTCCGCTGCAGTGCTTCCTTTACAGATTGAGGCTCCTCTTGCGTGAAGAAGGCTTGTGCAAACCCAGTCCAAATGCCCTTGTTGGCATCATACCTTTTTATCCTTCTTCGCACATGGTTGCTCGTGCGGGGCTCTTGAGGCGGTTGTTGTTGTTGCTGTCCCCTTTTGGCGCCATCCTCTCCAAGCGCCTCCTCCCCCTCTCTTGGAGACCTTGGAGACATCTGTCGACTCCCCACCTCCACGTCAATCTCCGGTGCTTCGGATTCCTCATCCGAACTGGCCAAAATAAAGTCTGCCGCTCGCCCATCCCTCAGGCGATGCTCTCCGGTTGGTGGTGATGCGAGGATGTCACCCTCATTCACGTCCTCCGACGTCTCCCCCTCAAGGAGTGGCATCCACTCCCCCCTCTTGGAGAGACCTGCCTCCTTGTCTGTCCAACGGCTTTTCTCGTCGAACGTGACATCACGACTCTGCACAATCTGCTACCTCCTTGGGTCAAAGAGCCGGTACGCCTTGCTTCCGCTCTCATATCCAAGGAAAATACACCTGCGGGTACGCGGGTCGAGCTTGCTCCGTCCCTCACGTGCCTACACCATTGCATGTGCAACACAACCAAACGTGCGGAGGTGACCCACCGCCGGCTTCCTCCCGCTCCACACCTCTTGTGGCGTCTTCCACGCCTTGCTCTCCTTGTCCTTCAGCGGCTTGGTCGGCATGACATTCATGATGTACGTTGCTGTCCTTGCCGCCTCTGCCCAATACCGTTGTATAAGGCCGGCGTCGCTCAACATGGATCGCATCATGTTAAGGATTGTGCGATTCGCTCTCTCTGCGACGCCATTATGTTGTGGGGAGTGTGGAGTTGTTTTCTACCACTCAATCCCCTTGCTCTTCATCCACCCAAGGCACCCCGCATATTCACCGCCGTTGTCAGTCCAGAACGCCTTCATCTTCAACTTTGTTTACCGCTCCACATCTGCCACAAACTCTTGCATACACGCAAGGACCTCACTCTTCCGCTTCATTGGGTAGAGGTAGAGTTTCCGGCTGTGGTCATCGATGAAGGTGAGGAAGTAGCGAGCTCCGCCGATGGAGCTCTCAAGCGGTCCACACACATCTGTGTGTACCATGGCCAGTTTTGTCGATGCACACATCCCCTTGGCCACAAACGGCTGTCACGTTGATTTGCCAATGATGCATGGCTCACTCACNATGACGGCAACTCCCGGATCCTTGAAGTTGGTGGAGTTGTAAGCCATAAGGTCATTCTCGTCTTTTTTCCTGCCCCACTACGACCGATCTGTTCTCTTCTTGGGACAATTGCGCGCGTAGTGGCCCCCCTTGCCACAGTTGAAGCACTCCCCCTTCTTGTCACCCTTCTTGGTGCCCTATTTGGCACCCTTCCACTTGTTGCCTCGGCCTCCACTTTGAGGATGAACCGTGTAAGCTGAACTTGATGCCGCTGTACTCTCTTGACCGCCACGTCGCATCCACTCATTGCGCACGTACTCAGCAACCTTCGGGTACTTCAACACGTCGGAAGGCCAGCCACCAAGGACTGTGATCATAGGACTCCAAGTATCCGGCAAGGCCAGAAGGAGGATCATAGCTTGCAACTGAGAGTCGACCTCCCAACCAGTGGCCACGCACTCCGCTGCGAGCAACTCAATCTGCTGCATGATTCCATGATGTTGTCACCTTCGTCGGTTCGGAGGGTGACGAGCCGTTTGAAGATGAAGAGCTGATTGGCAAGGTTGCTTGACTGATAGATGGA
The DNA here is from genome assembly GCA_023375785.1 of Penium margaritaceum. Classification (NCBI taxonomy): domain Eukaryota; kingdom Viridiplantae; phylum Streptophyta; class Zygnematophyceae; order Desmidiales; family Peniaceae; genus Penium; species Penium margaritaceum. The sequence continues at coordinate 68,000 of SZWC01007094.1, forward strand.
GCATAGTTTTGACCATGCGTCTATGGCCAGGGTGCATCCTTGGATGTGCCCAAGTTGTGGTGGGTATAACGCGGACACAAGGAGCGCCAACGCCTTTTTGTTGCGCGTCTTGTATGCCTCCTTCACCTCAGCCATTGCAATCTCCGGCGGAGCAGTATCATCACCTTTTACAAGCTCAAGCAGTCCCTTGTCGTCGAGGAAGACCTCAAACTGCCACCTCCACAAGGCAAAGCCTGTCCCATGAAACTTAAGGACAGCGCGGCTGCTCTCTTGCTCGCTGGTTACCATGTCTTGCTGTTGGAAGCGTGAAATCAAGCTGGCTTTGAGCCCCTTAGAGGCGTGGGCCCATAACCCTTTGTTGGCCTGAGGGTGAGTGTGCACCCTGGAGGGTCCCTAGCAGTGGCTGGTTCACACCACCAACTGTTTTTGGAGAGAGTGAAACTGTGGAGGCAACTTGTTCCAAGGATGGCAGAAAACTGGTCAAAGAGTGAGGCAATAAGTTTTGCCTCAATTGACTGGAAACAAACTCTTGATCAAGGCTCACAAGAGGTGGAATTTTATAGCCACTGATCTAAGCTCTCCAGAACACCAAAGCATGCCAGATTTGAAGTTTCCTAGCAGATTCTATGGCTTCTAGAGTGTCTATTGGTAGGCTGTCCTTCTTCCCACCTAGGAAGGCATCCCTTCCCTCCTCTAGAAGCTTTTTCCCCTTCCTAGATTTCTGAGCTTGCTTCTAATAGAAGGGAAGGAATCCAGAAGACCAAGACACTTCTAGATGCCTTGTAGGACAAGTCACCCCTTCTAGAAGGTGTGCCACCTTCCTGGACCCTCACCTGTCCTTCTAGAAACTTAAAGAGGAACTCTAGAGGTTGAGCTAGCTTCTTGGCATCTATTTTCCACCTCCCTCGAGGCAGGACAGAATTTCATCTTGTGGGACTTGAACCCGGGCCCCTGCCTCTACAGGTGGACACCATTAACCACTAAGCCACTAAGGCTTGTCTTTTTGGTGCTCCTTTTTGGAGTCACTCCTGCCATTGTGAGGAGCATCACTCCAACAGGACAAGACAACTGGAGAGAGCCCAAGACAACTTGAGCAAGGCAAAGACAACAAGAGCAAGGCGAAGATAACTGGAGCAAGCCAAGACAACTGGAGCAAGCCCAAACAACTGGAGCAAGGCCAAGACAACTAGAGCAAACACAGGACAAAGAGAGCAAGGCCAAGATAGCCCCAGCAAAGCCAAAATAACTTGAGCAAGGCCAAGACAGCTGGAGCAAGGCAAAGACAACTGCAGCAAGGCCAAGACAACTGGAACAAGTCCTGGACGGCTCAAGCAAGACCAAGACATCTGAAGCAGGCCCAAGACAATTAGAGCAAGGGGAAGAAAACTGGAGCAAGGACAAGACAACTAAAGCAAGCCCAAGACAACTAGAGCAAGGCCAAGACAACTGGAGCAAGCCTAAGACAACTGGAGCAAGGCCAAGACAACTAGAGCAAGGCGAAAACAACTGGAGAAAGGTAAAGACAAGTTGAGCAAGTCCAAGATAACTTGAACAAGGCCAAGACAACGGGAGCAAGCCCAATTCAACTTAAGGAAGGCCAAGACAACTGGAGCAAGCCCACGACAAATGAAGCAAGGCCAAGACAACTGGAGCAAGGCCAAGAAAAGTGGAGCAAGTCCAATACAAAGGAAGCTAGGCTTAAACTGTTGAAATAGTATGCACCTTGTCCATTGTCTAGCTGGCTAGCTACACATACAGACAAGGCATGCACTGCTCTATGGAGTACGTCCCCTTGGTTTGTTCTGAGATGGGCTAAGAATGTATTGCCCATAATGGGTATGTCCCCTGTGGCTCATCATAGAAACCATACCTTTTTGGCTTGGTTGATTAGGCACCGGAGTCTCAAACCAGAGGTCACGGGTTCAAACCCCGCGACGGCCGCAATTTTTTTTGTGGCCAAAACTGGGACAGGAAGCTTCTAGCAAGCGTATTAGAACCTGCCTTGAGGATGACACTTGGCGGTCTAAGGACGCAACAGGTAGGATTGTAGGCTGAGGTTGGCTCAAATGGAGCCACTACAAGCAGAAGCTTGAGCAAAGCTGTGCAAGCATAGAAGCCTGTACCTTGCATGCATCCATTTACAGTTATTAAGACTCCTCACAGAGTGTCCAACCAAAGGTAGACACTAAAGACCAACATGCGGACTTTGTGAGGTTGCAAACCAAACGAACCAAAAGTGTGGATCCCTCGTTCGAGGATGATATGTTATCTTGGTTGAAAAACCAAGAGCGGTTGGTGGCCTCCCATGTCGGGACCCATTTTCTAGACCGTTGCTATCTGGCGCATTGACAAAGGGTTATGGGCCCACAGTTCTGGTTCTAAGGCACGCTTCCAAGACCGACTAGCGCGTGAGTTTTTAGGGCGCACAGGTACAACAGGGCCACAACCATCGGACGGCTCCATCTACTCCATCGGCTCCATCGGCTTCTTCAGGTAGGGTGCGCGCACGTGGCGGACTAGGTGACGAGGAACAGCTCTGTCCATGTTGGACACGACCCTCGAGCCCCAACGGGATAATGATCTACCCCTTTCTAGAAGGTGGTACGACCCCGAGTCCGTTCTCTCACGACAACACCATCGCCTTAGGCGATCATCGACGGGAGGGGTATGCAACGGGATCAACTGTACCTTTTGACAACGATCGCAGTCAGCAACCTAATCAATTGTATCGGCCTCAACGAAGCACAATAGCAGCGAAAGAGAGCAGACAAGCAACCGCAAGAAATGGCGGATCCGACTCTAGCCTTCCTTGAGACGGGTATGTCCAAATTCACAGGGACAGGTTTTCCCTTGTGGAAATGGCAGTTTGAGATTGTCGTGAACGTACGTGGCTACCTCGACATCCTAAAAGGGACCGAGACAGCACCAGCCGATGTGACCGTGACGACGCATGCGGCTGACCTTGCAGCATGGACGATGAAGAACAACATGGGTCTCGCCATTCTTGTGACGTCCATCAATGAGAATCAACACTCCCACATCACAGGATGCACGTTGGCTGCCGAAGCCTACGTAAAACTCGCATGCATGCATCAATCAGATGCTCTAGCAAACCGACTCTTCATCTTCCAACGGTTGATGTCGAAGAGGGTGAGCGAAGGAGAATCGAAACCCGCATTTTTGCAGTCGTTTGACAACGTGCTATAGGAGGTCCAGCAAATGGAATGGAATCTCGACTCCAACATGCGTGCCATGATCCTTCTAATGGCGCTGCCGGAAATCTGGGGGACCTTGATCACCGTATTTGGCGGTTGGAAGGAGACACATCTGACGTACGAGGCTGTCGTCGAACACATCCGCAACGAGTCCATGCGACGTAGTGGCGCTGAGACAAACATCTCAGCCTATGCCTCTCGCTTCGGTGGACAAAGTTCAAGCTCTCGCTCTAGTCAAGGTAACAGCGGAAGTGGTGGCGGTGGAGGGAAAGGCAACGGTGGCGGGAAGAGTTCCAAGAAGCCCGGCAGCTGTCACAACTGTGGCAAGGCTGGGCACTGGGCTAGGGACTGCCGTAGTCCCAAGAAAGAAGGCGGGAGAAAAGGTGGAAAGGAGAAGAAGGAGCTCACCAATATGATGGCTAGGGGGCTGCCCATGAAGGACGAAGCGATCCTTAGGCCCGGGGTATTTGCCCTTGACTCGGGCACCAACCACCACTCATCGAAAGGGAAGGGTGGATTTGTCTCCATGGCCGAATCTGTCATGCGCATCAAGTGTGCAAACGGCGGCGTCGTCCAAGCCATGGGTGAAGGGGAGAAGGTGATCACGTTCAACATGAACGGTGCGGAGAAGGCGGTCAACCTTCAAAAGGTGGTGTACATACCCTCCTTCACAGCCAACTTGCTGTTCGTGTCAGAAATCACCCACAACAACATGACAGCGGTGTTCATCAACAAGGAAGCGGTGGCCCTAAAAAACGAGGACATCTAGATTTTGTACACCAAAGACGACCTCATGCTTCAAGTTCCAAGAGTTGACGGCCTATACGTGCTTCAAACCAAAGTCACCAAGGCGTCGGATGAGGGAATTGCATGTGCCACCAAGACAGTGGCACCGGAGCCGAAGGATGCACCACCGGCGGCCGTTGCGGCCACCACATCAACCACGGACACTGATGCTGAGCTGTGGCATCGGCGATTTGGCCACGTGGCCAACAGCACGCTGCAGAAGATGCAGGAGCAAAAGGTAGTCCGCAGCATGGAAGGGTGCACCATGAAGCATGGCGAAGGATGTACATTGTGTGAACCATGCCTCCAAGCAAAGGCAAAGAAGAAGACGTTTGGGAGAGGAGGTCAACGAGCAGAGCATGTCTTGGAACTGATACACAGTGACGTGTGTGGACCCTTTCGCACACCGTCTAACGGAGGAAGCAATTACTTCCTGACCTTCATTGACGACCACAGCCGCAAGTTGTGGATCAACTTCCTCAAAACAAAGGGAGAGGTCAAGGAGAAGCTCCTCGAATTTGTCGCCATGGTGGAGCGACAAACGTCCTAGAAAGTGAAGATGCTCCGAAGTGACAACGGGGGTGAGTACGAGGCATGCAAGCCTTGGCTCAAGCATCATGGCATCCGCCACGAGCAAACCACCCCTTACAACCGCCAAAGCAACGGCGTGGCCGAGAGGATGAACCAGACCCTGCTCGGCATGGTGCGAAGCATGCTCTTTAACGCCAAACTCCCAACTCGCTTTTGGGCTGAAGCAGCAACAACGGCTTGCTACGTCTTGAACCTCACACCAATAACCGCCATGTGGAAGTGTGGAAAGGAGCAGGACAAGCAACTGAAAATCCCACAGGAAGCATGGTCGGGAAAGAAACCCAACGCATCTCATCTGAAGGTGTTCGGGTCAACTCCATAGGTGAAGATCAAGTCGGGAGAAGGTGGAGGCAAGCTTGACGCACGTTCTAGGAAGTGCGTCATGGTGAGGTATGACACATCACACAAAGCCTATCGACTCTGGGACCAGGCAGCAGGCAAGCTCGTGAGGAGCCGCGACATTGTGTTTGACAAACACACCCTTGAAAAGAGAGAGCTGTTGGACCCGAACCTCGCTCCCAAAGTGGGAGAGTAGATAGTGTTGCTTGATTCTGGAGACCAAGCACCCAACTATTGGCTCGCTCTGCCAGCAGTTGGTGGGATTGGGAGAGTAGTTGCGGAGGATGATGCAGCATCTGACATGGACGCGGATACCGAGGCGTGCGAGGCTTCCAAGTCTGACTTGGAGTCTGACGACTCTTTTGACGACGACGACGACAACAAACCACCACCTGTGGAAGCACCAGCACCAAAGCAAGAAGTCACACCACTACCCCGACGTAATTTGCGACCAAAGAGAGCACCTTTGAGGTATGAGGATGATTGGACCGGCCTTAACTGTTCGTGCATGGCTCAGGGAGATCCATCCACAATGGCTGAGGCGATGAATGGCCCAGATGCAGCCAAGTGGAAGGAGGCAGTGGATAGCGAGGTCGCGTCCATTGCTGAGACCGGCACGTGGGTGCTGGTGGATAGACCCGACAAGGCCCACGTGGTGGGATCTAAGTGGGTCCTCCGAGTGAAGAAGAAGCAAAACGGTAGCATCGACAAGTTTAAGGCGAGGGTAGTGGCTAAGGGGTTCTCTCAACGCCCGGGCTCCGAGTACGATGAGACGTTCGCACCCGTCGTTACCTTTGCCTCCATCCGCTCTCTTCTTGGCATTGCAGCCGCAAAGTACTTGGAGATAAACCAGATGGACGTCAAGAGAGCTTTCCTTTATGGGAAGCTTGACAAGGAAGTGCTGATGGAGGTGCCCAAAGGAGTCAAAGCTCCTAAGGGCAAGGTGTGCAAGTTGGTGAAAGCACTCTACGGGCTGAAACAGGCCCCAAGGATGTGGTACAAAGAGATGGACGGTTTCATGACCGGCCTCTACTTCGCGCATTGCCAGAATGACTCGAGCATGTACGTGCGCAATGATGGGAGAGGGATCATGCTGGTTGCGCTGTACGTGGATGATCTGATCATCTGCTTGTCTTCGGTCAAGCTGTTGGATGAGCTGAAGTCTGACCTCAGCAAAATGTTCAAGATGAAGGACATGGGTCCTCTCGAGTACTACCTCGGGATTTCCATCCACCGTAACCAAGTAGCAGGCACCATCGAACTCAACCAAACCAAATACATCGGTGAGGTACTACAGCGCTACCACATGGAAGAATGCAAACCTATCAACACCCCAATGACGATGGATACAAAGCTGAAGGCCTCCATGTTGCCAAGCATCAAAGCAGAACAAAGGGAGATGCAAAACATCCCGTACCCTTCTGCCGTGGGTAGCATCATGTACGCCATGGTAGGGACTCGTCCGGACATCTGCTATGCTGTGGGACAAGTGAGCAGATTTCTGGCCGACCCTAAGCCACAACATTGGCAGGCAATCAAGCGCATCTTGCGCTACCTGTAGAAGACACGTCACATGGGCCTCGTCCTTGGAGGCCAAGAAGGAACGGACCCCCTTTGCCTGAAGTGCTATACTGACGCTGACTGGGGAGGAAATCTCGATGACATAAAATCCACCTCTGGATACGTGTGCATCTTGAATGGCGCTACCATCTCATGGGCCAGCAGGAAGCAGGATTGTGTTTCTGTGTCCACGGCTGAGGCAGAGTACGTTGCTCTGTCTGAGTTGTGCAAGGAGACTCAATGGCTGCAAAATGACAGTGCCACAGAAGGATGCCACGGTCGTACATGTGGACAACATGAGTGCCATCTCGATGGCTGAAGACGAGATCATCTCTCGGCGAATGAAGCATATCGACATACATTACCACTACTCATGTGACCTGGTCATGAAGAACGTGGTGGAAAAATTGCACTATAGAACGAAGAGCATGCTTGCTGACTGTATGACCAAGCGGCTAAAGAGCGATTTGCACTATGCAGGCATTCGTGGATTCGACATGAGGAGTGCGGCAGAGGAAGGGTGAGCCCCAAGGCATTGATGGAGCCCAGTAAGCGACAGATGGACAGAGGTGCAAGGGAGAGATTTGTTGAAATAGTATGCACCTTGTCCACTGCCTAGCTGGCTAGCTACACATACAGACAAGGCATGCACGACTCTATGGAGTATGTCCCCTTGGTCTGTTCTGAGATGGACAAGGAATGCACTGCCCATAATATGTATGTCCCCTGTGGCTCATCATAGAAACCATACCTTTTTGGCTTGGTTGATTAGGCACCGGAGTTTCAAACGAGAGGTTGCGGGTTCAAACCCCGCGACGGCCGCAATTTTCTTTGTGGCCAAAACTGGGACAAGAAGCTTCTAGCAAGCTTGCAAGAGCCTGCCTTGAGGATGATACTTGGTGGTCTAAGGACGCGCCAAGTAGGACTGTAGGTTGAGGTTGGCTCCAATGGAGCAACTACAAGGAGAAGCTTTAGCTAAGCTCTGCAAGTATAAAAGCCTGTACTTTGCATGCATCCATGTATAGTTCTTGCCTTTGAGTCTCCTCACAGAGTGTCCAACCAAAGGTAGACACTAAAGACCAACATGCAGAGTTTGTGAGGATGCAAATCGAACGAACCTAAAGTGTGGATCCCTCGTTCAAGGGTGATATGTTATCTTGGTTGCAATACCAAGAGCGGTTGGCGGCCTCCCATGTCGAGACACATTTTCTAGACCGTTGCTATCTGGCGCTTTGACAGATACAGCCAGAGCAAGCCCAAGACAACTAGAGCAAGGCCAAGACAACTGGAGCAAGGTGGAGATAGCTGGATCAAGGTTAGGACAACAGGAGCAAGCCCAAAACAATAGGAGCAAGCCCAAGACAACTGGAGCTGAGCCAAGACAACTGGAGCAAGGCCAAGATACCTGCAGCAAGCCCAAGGCAACTGGAGCAAGCCAAAGAAAACTAGAGCAAAGCCAAGTCTACTCGAGCAAGGTCAAGACCATTAGAACAAGCCAAAGACAACTGGAGCAAGGCTGAGAGAACTGGAGAAAGGCCAAGACAACTAAAGCATAGCCAAGACAACTGGAGCAAGGCCAAGACAATTGGAGCAAAGCGAAGACAACTGGTGCAAGTCGAAGACAACTAGAGCAAGACCAAGACAACTAGAGCAAGGCCATGAGAACTGGAGCAAGCCGAAGACAACTGGAGCAAGGCCAAGACAACTGGAGAAAGACAAAGACAATTGGAGCAAGGTGAAGGCAGCTAGAGCATGGCCAAGACAACTAGAGCAAGGCAAACACAACTGGAGCAAGGTCAAGACAACAGGAGCAAGGCCAAGACACATGGGACAAGCCCAAGACAATTGGAGCAAGGCCAAGACAACAGGAGCACAACCAAGAGAACTGGAGCAAGCCAGAGACAACTGGACCAAGGCCAAGACAACTAGAGCAAGGCAAGGACAACTGGAGCGAGGTGAAGATGGCTGGATCAAAGCCAAGAAAACTGGTGCAAGGCCAAGATAACTAGAGCAAGGCCAAGACAACAGGAGCAAGGCCAAGAAAATTGGAGCAAGCCCAAGACAACTGGAGCAAGGCCAAGACAACTGGAGCAAGGCCAAGACAAATTGAGCAAGTCCAAGACAACTGGAGCAAGGCCAAGACAACTGGAGCAAGGCCAAGACAAATTGAGCAAGTCCAAGACAAATGGAGCAAGTCCAAGACAACTGGAGCAAGGCCAAGACAACTAGAGCAAAGCAAAGATAAATCAAGCAAGCCCAAGACCACTGGAGCAAGGACAAGACAACAGGAGCAAGCCCAAGACAACTGAAGGAAGGCTAAGATAACTAGAGTGAGGCCACAAAACATAGGGCAAGGTCTAGACAACTAGAGCAAGCCCAAGACAACTCAAGCAAGGTAAATTCAACTGGAGCAAGCTCAGGACAACTAGAGCGAGCCAAAGACAGCTGGAGCATAGCCAGGACAATTGGAGCAAGGCCAAGAGAGCTGGAGCAAGCCCAAGACAACTGGAGCAACGCCAAGACAACTGGAGCAAGGCCAAGACAACTAAAGTAAGCCCAAGACAGCTGGACCAAACCCAAGACAACTGGAGCAACGCCAAGACAACTGGAGCAAGGCCAAGACAACTAAAGTAAGCCCAAGACAGCTGGACCAAACCCAAGACAATTGGAACAAGGCCAAGAGAACTGGAGCAAGGCTAAGACAGCTGGAGCAAGGACAAGACAACTGGAGCAAGCGCAAGACAATTGGAGCAAGGCCAAGACAACTGGAGCAAGCCCAAGACAAGAGGAGCAAGGCCAAGACAATTGGAGCAAGCCCAAGACCAGTAGAGCAAGGCTATGACAACTGAAGCAATGCCAAGACATTTAAAGCAAGGCCAAGACAATTGGAGTAATACCAAGACAACCGGAGCAAGGCCAAGACAACTAGAGCAAGCCTAAGACAACTGGAGCAAGCCCAAGACAACTAGAGCAAGGCCAAGACAATGCAAGCAAGGCCAAGACAACTAAAGCAAGGTCAAGACAACTGGAGCAAGCCCAAGATAACTTGAGCAAGGCCAAGACAACTGAAGCAAGCCAAAGACAACTGGAGGAAGGCCAAGATAACTGGAGCAAGCCCAACACAACTGGAGCAAAGCTAAGACAACTGGAGCAAGGCCACAAAAACGTGAGCAAGGCCAAGACAACTGGAGCAAGGCCAATGGAACCCGAGCAAGTCCAAGACAACTAGAGCCAGCCCAAGACAAATGGAGCAAGGCAAAGACAACTGGAGCAAGGCTAGGACAACTGGAGCAAGCCCAAGATAACTGGAGCAAGCCCAAGACAACTGGAGCAAGGCCAAGAAAATTGGAGCCAGGCCAAGACAACTGCAGTAAGCCCAAGGCAAGTGGAGCAAGCCAAAGACAACAGGAGCAAAGCCAAGACTACTAGAGCAAGGCCAAGACCATTAGAGCAATTCCAAGTCAACTAGAGCAAGGCCAAGAGAAGTGGAGCAAGGCCAAAGCCACTGGAGCAAGGCCAAGACAACTGGTGCAATACCACGACAACGGGAGCAAGGCTGAGACAGCTAGAGCAAGGCCAAGAGAACTGGAGCAAGCCGAAGACAACTGGAGCAAGGCCAAGACAACTGGATCCAGGCAAAGACAACTGAAACAACGTGATAACAGCTGGAGCATGGCCAAGATAACTGGAGCAAGGCCAAGAAAACTGGAGCAATGCCAAGACATTTGAAGAAAGGCCAAGACAACTGGGGCAAGCCCAAGACAACTGGAGCAAGACCAAGACAAGTGGAGCACGGCCAAGAGAACTTGAGCAAGGCCAAGACAACTAGAGCAAGGCCAAGACAATTGGAGCAAGGCCAAGACAACTGGAGCAAGGCCAAGACAGCTTGAGCAAGGCCAAGACAACAGGAGCAAGGCCAAGAGAACTGTTGCAAGCCCAAGGCAACTCTAGCAAGCCGCAGTCAACTGGACCAAAGCCAAGAATACTGGAGGAAGGCCAAAACCATTGGAGCAAGCCCAAGACAACTGGAGCAAGGCCAAGAGAATTGGAGAAAGGCCAAGCCAACTGGAGCAAGGCCAAGAGAACTGGAGAAAGGTGAAGATAGTTGGAGCATGGCCAAAACAACTGAAGAAAGGTCAAGACAACTGGAGCAAGGCCAAGACACTTTGAGCATGATCAAGAGAACTGGAGGAAGCCAAAGACAACTGGAGCAAGGCCAGGACAACTGAAGCAAGGCAAAGGTAACTTCATCAAGGTGAAGACAAGTGGAGCAAGGCCAAGACAACCGGAGCAAGGTCAAGACAAGTGGAGCAAGGCCAAGACAACTGGAGCAAGGCCAAGAAAACTGGAGCAAGGTCAAGAAAAGCAGAGCAAGGCCAAGAAAACTAGAGCATGGCCAAGAAAACTGGAGCAAGCCCAAGACAACTGGAGCAAGGCCAAGACAACTGGAGTAAGGCCAAGATATCAGGAGCAAGCACAAGACAACTGGAGCAAGGACAAGGCAACAAGAGGGAGCCCAAGACAACTAAAGCAAGGCAAAGATAACTAGAGCAAGGCGAAGAAACCTGGAGCAAGGCCAAGACAAGTAGAGCAAGACCAAGACAACTTGAGCAAGCTCAAGAGAACTGGAGCAAGGCCATGACAACAGGAGCAAGCCCAAGACAAGTAGAGCAAGCCCAAGACAGCTGGAGCAAAGCCATGACAACTGGAGCAAGGCCAAGGCAGCTGGAGAAAGGCCAAAACAACTGGAACAAGGCCAAGACAACCAGAGCAAGGCCAAGACAGCTGAAGCAAGCCCAACACAGCTGGAGGAAGCCCAAGGCAACTGGAACAAGGCAAAGAAAACTGGAGCAAGCCCAAGACCACTAGAGCAAGGCCACGACAGCTGGAGCAAGGCCAAGACATTTAAAGCAAGGCGAAGACAACTGGAGTAATACCAAGACAACCAGAGCAAGGCCAAGACAACTGGAGCAAGCCCAAGACGCCTGGAGCAAGCCCAAGACAACTGGAGCAAGGCCAAAACAACGGGAGCAAGGCCAATACAACTAGAGCAAGGTTAAGACAACTAGAGCAAGCCCAAGATAACTGGTGCAAGGCCAATTCGACTGAAGCAAGCTCAAGACAATTAGGAGGAAGGCCAAAATAACTGGAACAAGCCGAGGACAACTGAGTGAGGCCAAGACAACTGGAGCAAGACGAAGAAAACTGGAGCAAGGCCAAGACAACTGGAGCAAGGACAATACAACCAGAGCAAGCACAAGACAACAAGAGCAAGCACAGGAAAATTGGAGCAAGGCGTAAACAACTGCACCTGATATGCCAGAGTTGTGCCAGAGTTGTTCTGTAGTTGTGCCAGAGTTGTGCGAGAGTTGTGCCAGAGTTGTGCCAGATTTTTATCAGAGTTGTTCCAGAGTTGTGCTAGAATTGTGCCAAAGTTGTGTTGTAGTTGTGCCAGAGTTGTGCCAGAATTGTGCCAAAGTTGTGCTAGAGTTGTGCCGGAGCTGTGCCAGAGCTGTGTCAGAGTTGTGCTAGAGTTGTGCCAGAGTAGTGCCAGAGTTGTGCCACAGTTGTGCCAGAGTTGTGCTAGAGTGTTACCAGTGTTGTGCAAGAGTCGTACCAGAGTTCTTCCAGAGTCTTTCCAGAGTCATGCCAGAGTTGTGCCAGTGTTGTGCCAGATTTGCGCCAGAGTTGTGCCAGAGTTGTGCCAGAGTTGTGCCAGAGTTGTGCCAGAGTTGTGCTGAAGTTTTGCCAGAGTTGTGCCAGAGTTGTGCCAGAATTGTGCCAGAGTTGTGCTAGAGTTGTGCCAGAGTTGTGCCAGAGTTGTGCCAGAATTGTGCCAGAATTGTGCCAGAGTTGTGCTAGAGTTGTGCCAGAGTTGTGCCAGAGTTGTGCCAGGGTTGTGCCAGTATTGTGCCAGAGTTGTGCCAGCGTTGTGCCAGAGTTGTGCCAGAGTTGTGCCAGAATTGTGCCAGAATTGTGCCAGAGTTGTGCTAGAGTTGTGCCAGAGTTGTGCCAGAGTTGTGCCAGGGTTGTGCCAGTATTGTGCCAGAGTTGTGCCAGCGTTGTGCCAGAGTTGTGCCAGAGTTGTGCCAGAATTGTGCCAGAATTGTGCCAGAGTTGTGCTAGAGTTGTGCCAGAGTTGTGCCAGAGTTGTGCCAGGGTTGTGCCAGTATTGTGCCAGAGTTGTGCCAGCGTTGTGCCAGAGTTGTGCCAGAGTTGTGCCAGAATTGTGCCAGAATTGTGCCAGAGTTGTGCTAGAGTTGTGCCAGAGTTGTGCCAGAGTTGTGCCAGGGTTGTGCCAGTATTGTGCCAGAGTTGTGCCAGCGTTGTGCCAGAGTTGTGCCAGAGTTGTGCCAGAATTGTGCCAGAATTGTGCCAGAGTTGTGCTAGAGTTGTGCCAGAGTTGTGCCAGAGTTGTGCCAGGGTTGTGCCAGTATTGTGCCAGAGTTGTGCCAGCGTTGTGCCAGAGTTGTGCCAGAGTTGTGCCAGAATTGTGCCAGAATTGTGCCAGAGTTGTGCTAGAGTTGTGCCAGAGTTGTGCCAGAGTTGTGCCAGGGTTGTGCCAGTATTGTGCCAGAGTTGTGCCAGCGTTGTGCCAGAGTTGTGCCAGAGTTGTGCCAGAATTGTGCCAGAATTGTGCCAGAGTTGTGCTAGAGTTGTGCCAGAGTTGTGCCAGAGTTGTGCCAGGGTTGTGCCAGTATTGTGCCAGAGTTGTGCCAGCGTTGTGCCAGAGTTGTGCCAGAGTTGTGCCAGAATTGTGCCAGAATTGTGCCAGAGTTGTGCTAGAGTTGTGCCAGAGTTGTGCCAGAGTTGTGCCAGGGTTGTGCCAGTATTGTGCCAGAGTTGTGCCAGCGTTGTGCCAGAGTTGTGCCAGAGTTGTGCCAGAATTGTGCCAGAATTGTGCCAGAGTTGTGCTAGAGTTGTGCCAGAGTTGTGCCAGAGTTGTGCCAGGGTTGTGCCAGAGTCGTGCCAGAGTTGTGCCAGAGTTGTGCCAGATTTTCCTAGGGTTGTGCCAGAGTTGTCCAAGAGTTGTGCCAGAGATGTGCCAGAGTTGTGCCAGAGTTGTGCCAGATTTGTGCCAGAGTTGTGCCAGAGTTGTGCCAGAGTTTTTTTCAGAGTTGTGCCGGAGTTGTGCCGGAGTTGTGCCAGAATTGTACCGAAGTTGTGCCAAAGTTGTGCCAGAGTTGTGCTAGAGATGTGCCAGAGTTGTGCAAGAGTCGTGGCAGAGTTTTGCCAGAGTTTTGCCAGAGTTGTGCCAAAGTTGTGCCATGGTTGTGCCCAATTTGCACCGGTGTTGTACCAGATTTGTACCATATTTGTTCCGGAGTTGTGCCAAAGTTGTGCAAAAGTTGTGCCAGAGTTGTGTTAGAGTTGTGCCAGAGTTGTGCCAGAGTTGTGCTAGAGTTGTGCTAGAGTTGTGCGAGAGTTGTGCCAGAGTTGTACTAGAGTTGTGCCAGAGTTGTGCAAGAGTCGTGCCAGAGTTTTTCCAGAGTCTTGCCAGATGTTGTTCTTCTATGTCCCATGGCCACTGCTATGGCTTGACGGACAGGTTGGGCATGCACTGCTCCCTTGGAGTAAGTCCCCCAAACCTTGTTTGTGGTGCAAGTCCAAGCAAGACACCAGAAGTGTAGCGCAACGGATAGCATGTTGGACTTAGGAACAACATGTCTTGCGATTTAGTCTTGATGTGCGTAGAAGGTTTTTGACCTTTTGAGCACAGGGGAAGTTTCTTAGACATTTCTCCATGCATGAGGAGAGTGCGCCACTTGGCAGTCAGTGGATGCGCCAATTGGCGGACTGGTGAGGTGGTGTGGAGTGACCATCCCAAAAGTGCCACTACCCACACACCTTAGAAGCCAGGCCTAGGACTATATGTACCAGGCTCATTCCTCATTCTAACTACACAATCTGGCCATAGATGCTCCTCACAGAGTTGTCCAACTAAGGAACAGTACAAAGAAGATATTGGTTGGTCTAAGCTCCAGGAGTTAGTCTTTGACTAGCACCTCGCGCGAAAGTGACCAAGTGTTAAGCGGACATAGTTGCTAGCAAGTGATTGCCTAGGAACAACTCAGTGTGGAACCGTGACTTTGAGGGTGATATCTTCTCCTAGCTAAAATGCTAGGAGCGGACAGCAAGTGCTATTGTGTCAGCCCTGTTTTGTAGTCCGTTTGCTTCAGGCCGCTTGACAAAGGGTTATGGGTCCACGCTGACCAGTTGTAAGGCATGCTTCGCTCAACTCTGGTACGCTCTCTCCAGGTGCGCACGCCGGCTCGATCAGCTCAGGCTCCATCAGCTCCATCAGCTCCATAAGCTTCATCAGCTCCAACGGCTTGGTCTACACTCAGCACACAGGGACCAAGGACAAGCTCTGCCCTTGGAGGCACGACCCTTGTGTCCCAATCAGGACAAGCTCTGCCCTTGGTGGCAAGACCTTGGGTGTGTTGGTGTAGATATCTTCTCTGTGTGCAGGTGAACATTGGCTGGAGGGGTAAGCAACGGATCTGCATCCTAAAACCGGTAGCATAAATCAGCTAACATCGGCCTACATCGGCCTCAACGCAGCAGAGACGTGGGAAGCCAATAAGGGCAACTGAAATGGTTGACCCATCAGGAGGAGTGGGGTCCGCCGCAGGGCAGTCCTCAAACTCAACAGTGGCTACCACAGGGCAGACCACTAGAGCAAATGTGAGTGCTACGTCACTGCCGCAAGGTCTTGGACCCTTGGGTGGAATCCCCATTTTTGAGGAGATTGACTTCCCCCTTTGGAGATGGCAGTTTGAGCTGGAGATGAAAGTGCGCGGCTTCATCAAGCTACTGAAGGAAGAGGAGCAGGTTCCCGCGAAAGGCACATCCAAGCATGAGGCATGGATGGATCAAAATGATTTTTTCATGTCATTTCTCAGCAACACGATAGCGAAGAAATATGTTCCCATCATTGCCGGGTGCACGCTGGCTTCCGAAGCTTACGACAAGCTCAAGCGCATGCACCAATCCACCTCCCTCGCGAACGGATTATTCATCCTCCAACGGCTGATCAGCATGCAGGTGAATGAGGGCAAATCAATCCCCAATTTCCTACAAGAGTTCGAAGGACTCCTTGGCAAAGCTCGCCAGATGAACTGGGACCTTGACAAAAACATGCAAGCCATGATCCTCCTCATGGCGCTACCGGAGAGCTGGAGCCCAATGATCACCGTCATGGGCGGCTGGAAGAAGGATGACCTGACGTACACGGCAGTGTCCGAGTACGTGCGAAACGAGGCCATGCGCCGTAGCGGAAGTGAGGCTAGCTTCTCAGCCTATGCCACACGCTACGGTGGCCGCGGGAGCAAAGGGTCAGCCTCTGGTCAGAAAGGCGGCAGTGGAAGCGGTGGTGGCGGAGGAAACAATGGCGGTAAGGCTCCCAAGAAACAGGGTAACTGCCGCAACTACGGCAAACCTTGGCACTGGGCAAGAGAGTGCAGGTCGCCAAAGAAGGAAGACGGCGGAAGCGGTGGGAACAAAGGCAGCAAAAAGGGTGGCAAAGAAGCCACCAACATGATGGCACAGAGCATGCCTCCAGCAAAAGGATTGGCGCTGCTCAGGCCAGGAGCTTTTGGGTTTGACTCCGGCACCGATCATCACTCTAGCAACAACCAGGCTGGATTTGTCTCCATCGGCCCCACCGATCGGCGGTTCAGATGCGCAAACGGTAGCGTCGTGAACGCAAAGGGCGTGGGC